>JAHBCN010012603.1:0-26303 GCA_019359885.1 Listronotus oregonensis
AAAAAAAAACCCAAAAAAATCTATCTACGTTGAGGTGGCAAGTCTGCCATCGTTATCAAGACGAATTTAATTAAAAAATTAAATAGAACTTAAAATTTTATTTGTATAAATTTTTGGTCTAAAGTTTAGGATATTCTAGAACTTTCTTTATTATTTATGACGTTTTGTCGTAAATGACATATTAGTTGGTTTTTACTGGTATATTTATTATTTTTAAAAGTGGTGTGTTAATTGATTTTAGGTTTACGTGAAATTACTTCAGCCTCAAGCGTAGGTAACCATGTGTTTAAATTAACAGATATTGATGCTAGCCATTTATCTATATTTAATATTATAAATAAATTTCTTTTATTTTATGTTTTTTTTAAGAAGAAAATCCTAGAATCATTTAATTTTATTATGTGGTTGTTATCAAATGCACGTTGAAAGAATTTTGATCTGTGGAATTCTGTGTTTTTAATGTATGTTCTATGTTCCTTTGTACATATGTCATAGTCAAAGGTCGATATGCGGTCTCTTCCCGGAATGACTGGTTTATCTTAGGTTTGACCAAAGCCTTTGGACTAACCCCGAAATAAATTCCAATTTCGGCCTTTGACTAAAGTATTTTTAGTCAAACCTAGAAGTTCCTAACTTTTCAGTCAAACGTTGAAAGTAAAATAATCTGTTTCGGGCTTTGCCTAGTCGATTCTAGAAGCGACTGGCAGACTGGGTCAAACGTCGACTGTACTTGTAACACGTTTAAATAAGTTTATACTTGTTTAGTTGTAAATGTAAGAGATCTGACGTATTGTGCAATTCTAAATGTCATAATGCCTCGCCATGTCTGAATAAAGACTATTTTTTTAATTTTAACTATGACAATATAACAACAATAAACATTAATATAAAAAAATCGTTTTATTACATCAAATTTAACAAACTGAGACTTTCTAATACCTAATTCAAGTTTGACTGGTCAAACCCCGATTTCATTAAATTGAGTTTTGAGGTTTGCCTGACCAAATTAGTTTCTCCTAGGTTTGACAAAAATTCAATAGTCAGAGACCGAAAAACTTCATTTGTTTGGGCTTTGACCAAGACTTCAAGTCAGACCTGAGGATTGACTAGTCAAACCTAGGAACGCCGGAGCTTCGAGAATTGACTATAACACATACATAAAATATATTACATGTACTAAAGATCTTATAAATAATATTTTTTGTGTTTTCGTTATTATGGTTTGATTTTGTTTCTGTTACTTAAGATCTAATAGTGTTCTGTTTTTTTACGATAGTACAAATAACTAATGTACCTATCCGTTAAATTTCATTTGATAAGCCAGAAATATATGGTAAAAATAAATTTAGAATGGTTCTATTTTGATTTTGTCCTAAATTTGGTTGTTTAAATTTTAGAAAGCATTGGTTTATAAAATTAGAATGATAATTATGTTTAACTAAAATAGCTTTTAAAAATTCTTTTTTATAACCGCTATTTTAATCACAGTTATTACTTATTTCAATTGTCCTAAAAATACTTTCTACAACTCCTTTTTTACCATTATTGGGTGATTAGAGTTAAAATTTAAATATATTAAATTGTAGGTGTGGGATTTCTGTAAATTAAAGTTTTAAAATTATTTTCAGGTGTGAGTTTTTTCCTTTTCTACTAAAATAAATAGTGGGTTCTAGTGGTTTTATGTGTTTTAAAAGTTATTTAGACAATTTTTGTCATGTTGATAAATAGAAAAAATTGCATCTACGTCTCGGTGGCAAGTCTGCTAATTTAAATAATACATGGTTACCTATGCTTGATGCTGAAGTAATTTTAGGTAAACTTAAAAACAATTAACACAACACCCTTTTTTGTCTTTTTGGAACTTATTTATAAGAAGTCAAAACAAACAAATATGTCATTGAGGACTAAACGTCATAAATAATAAAAAAAAATAGAATATCTTAAATTTTAGACCATAACTATTACGACCAGGGCCGAAGTGGTCCCATTCTTAAAAAAAATTTTAGGCGAGTAACTCCAAGGGTGGTAAACTTAACAAGGAGTGCTCGATTTTTACTATTTGTCCGCAGATATAGGTTATGTTTGGACGTCACCCGTTTGCCCATTTTGCCCAGAAGGTAGATTTATTTTATTAATTTTTGTTAAATATTCAACTTTTAAAAACTATTTTGGATATGCACTTACTATTAAAACTGTTATGTATAATATTGTAAAAAATTAAGACGTTATATTACTTGTAAACAAAACAAACAGGCAAAGGGATTACGTCACAAATATCGAATTGACATTTAAATTGGTGTATATGATCTTAAATGGGATCGAGCACTCCTTGTTAGGTTTATCACCCTTGGAGTAACTCAACAAGAAAGTCTATTTATTGTTGTTTTCATGGTTTGTTTTAATAGTCCAAGGACTGGAAAAACTGTGCAGATACAGACACATATTATTGTGTAACAAATAATGTCAATAAAAGTCCAAGATACTATTGCTACTTACCATAACATTAACCAGACCCTTTAAAAAATAAAACAAAATATTGTTCAGACATCGAACATTACCTTAGGAAGCACTTTTAAATCATGTTAATTAGTAAACCACATTTACTTGATTCATTTTGTATATCAACAATACCTGCGTGCGTATTTGTTTAGACTTCATGTCTTATTATAACCAACAGTTTACTTTACACTAATTTAATAAATTTTCAAAGTATTACGACGGTTATTAACAGCAGTACTGCTAATCCAAATATTTAACTTGTGGTAAGAACATGTTTTTAGTGAAAATAATTCTAACTAGAAAATAAACAATTTTAGTGCTTTGACATAACGAAGAGTCACTTGAGAGTTGCATTTACATCATTAGATCTCCAATGACTCTGTTGTGGTTAGTTTGTTTATATATATATATATATATATATATATATATATATATATATATATATATATATATATATATATATATATATATATATATATATAAAATTTTTTAAAAATTTTTAAAAAAAAAAAATTTATAAATAAATTTAAAAATTTTTAAAAATTATAATAATAATATATAAATTTAATTTGGGGTTTTTGTTTTTCGAATAATTTTTTAAAAAAGGCAAAAAAATTGGAAATTTGGGGAGAAATTTTAAAATTGTCCTCTTTGATGTTGAAAAAGGCGCCAGCTGCGGCTTACCCCCTTTTTTTTTAATTTTTTTTAGTTTTTTAAAAAAAGTTCCATTTCTTTTTCAAAAAAAATTTTAGGGCCCGGGGGAAATTTTTTCGAATAAAAAAACGCCCCCTAAAAGGGGCCTTTTAAACCCCCCCCAAAACCCCCGAAAACCCCCTAACCCCCCAAATCACCCTCAAAGGATCTAAATTCCGTAACTTTTTGGGATTTTGGGAGGGTTAGAGGGGTTTTTGGGTTTTTTTCCCAAAAAGACTTTTGATCAGCGTGTTGAGAACTATTACTTTGCAAAGTTTGAAAAAAAAAAAAACCCTTTTCCTAGGAAAGTTGCGGGGGGCCCTTTGTGTTTTATCTGAAAAAAATTGCCCCTAGAGACCTAAATGTTCATTTTTACGCAGAGGGAATTTGGAACTCTTTTTTTTAAAAAGGTCAATATACTAAGCCCAAAAAAATTTAAACCATCAAAAAGTGGGGGGGCCGATGGCGCCCCATTAACAACATCAAAAGTATGGACGAATTTGAATTTCCGCCTCAAAGAACCCCAAATTTCCAATTTTGTACCGATATGTCATTTAGTTAAGAAATTATTACGAAAAAACTAAAACCAAATTAAAAGTTTGACACCCGTATCTCAGTTATTATCAATTTTGGGGAAAACAAGTTAACGTTAATTGTTTATCTCGACCAAAGGAATCTGCTGTTGCTCTGTGATTGGATGAGAGACCGGTCTTTCGGGGCTTGGCTTGGTCTTGGAAAAACCCAAGACCAAACGCCCTCGCTTGCAAGACCAAGACCAAGACCGGGGTATGCAAGACCAAGACCGAGGGGTGCAAGACTACGCAAGACCAAGACCGACCTGCAAGACTCTTGCACTTTGTCACTTTTTTTTTTTAATTATAATATTAAATTTTTTATATTCAATATACAGAGGATTTCATACAGAATGACAAAGAATCTGTCGAAAAGGTTTTTTTAATAAAATAATAATTAAATCGATCACTTCGTTTTTTAAAAAAATTATCTAAAACGATAACTAGTAGATTCAGTAACATGTTTCAAAATAATAAGATTGTGACTCAATGGTCCGACAAAGCTCGATATCTCCAAAACCGTTTACGACAGAAAAAAACTAAGAGTACAAAAGTTAAGAAGCTGAAAATTACTTACCTTTTCCCTAATGTTTTTTTTAATTAGGTATCTAGGGATGCCACTTACTGGATCAAAATTTCCCAAAATTCAGGAAAAATTATTTTTGTGCCACACTGTAAGAAGTGGCATCATTAGATTGCTCCTTTAAACTAAGATATAAATGTAAAAGTGAGGGTTTAATAAAAAATATATTTGTATTTTATGTAGGAATACTTTTTTAATTTTTTACAATTTGAAATTTCACTTCCGGTTTAGACGGAAAAAAAAAAACAATGCCAAAAGTATAATGATGACGTCATTTTTGTCAAAACCGAAAATGATATTAAAAAACCCTCTACGTCGACATTGTACCTATATGACAGTTCAAGAATTTTCAGCATAATATACAGGGAAGCTATTTTTTAAAATGAATTTTTTGCTATAATTTTTCTATTTTAGGTTAAAAGCTAAAAAAAAGGAAGTTTTCTTTAGTGGTAGTGGATTTTTTGAAAATTCTGAAATAGAAAATAATTTTACATTTTACGCCCTTTTTTCTATAATTTTTTATATTATAACGGTTTCGGATATATCGATCTTTGTCGCACTATCGAGCCACCTTGTATATGAGAATGTTTATAAAGTATTTGTACAAACTTTGTACGGCAAATGTTTGACTAATTTGAACATAGAAAGTTTATTTGAACTGAAAAACTTCCAAATACCTTTTTTTTTTTTTTAATTAGAAATCAATGTTTTCATATCAGAATTATTTTCAGGGAAAATTTTATATCTGGTTGAAATTAAAGTTTTTTCTGCCCCCAGAGTATTCAGTATTTAATTCCATATGCTTCTTCAAAAAAATTTAAATATTTCCTATCACTAAAATGAAGCGCTATAAATAAAAAAACCCCTACATTTAAAATATCCTTTTTAATCAAATAATTTAAATGTACATGTAAGGTTAAAATTGGTATATTTTAAAATTTTAAAGCAAAAACATAGTCTCCATCTTTTTTTTTTTAATAAAAAAATATATATTTTATTTAAGATTGCTTATTAAAATTATTACTACCAAAAAAGCAAGACCAGCAAGACTCTTGCAGCAAGACCAAGACCAAGACCAAGACCGGGTGGTGCAAGACCAAACCAAGACCAAGACCTTCTTTGGGCTTGCAAGACCAAGACCAAGAAAAGACTTGAAGAAAGACCAAGACCAAGACTAGCCCGGTCTTGGTTTTGGTTTTTTTGCCCCCGTGATCCATTCTTGGGACACCCTGTATATATAAAGGTAAAAATTTTTTGGATATCGGTCCAGGAAAGGGCTAATTAAAGTGAAACACTTCTTGTTTAACGAGCTTTAAAATATTTATTTTCTTCTTCAGGTCTACAATAGGGAAAAAAAAAAAAATTCAATAAAAAAGCAAATTTTTCTCAATTTTAGGTATGCTTACAACTAAATGCATTATTTAGAAGTTGGAAATCAACAACAGCTGAATTTTACAAAGTATGGTAACAGGATATTATTATGTTTTAATTGTTTTGTTTTAATTGTATGTTTAATTTTTAGCACTTGGGTCTAAGTTTAGTTTGCCTCTAGGGACGAGTGAAACACCAATTAAAACTTATATTTCTAATCTAGAAATGTTATCAAAAAATACCCCGATAACAATAATAAAAATATTATCAGAGCTAAATTTACTAATATTATTACAAATTTTATTAAAAACACCACAACAAAAAACATATCTTGAACAACTGAGATAAAACAAAGCGTTTTTTGGGGAGCAATAGTGAGTAGTTTGTTACTAGGGCGGACAAAGGAAATGTAACTGTCATACTCAAAAAAAAACGGCATACACTGAAATGTCGAATAATATTTTATCAGATCGTCTACTACCTGCCACTCACTAGTGACCCCACATCAACTTTTCAACAAAAAGCAAACGTAAATGTTAGAAATTTGTTTAAAAAAGGACAATTGACTAAGGAGACAGCCAAAACACTTACAATTTATAATCAAACATGTCCTAAATATTATGGTTTACCTAAAATTCATAAACCTGTCTTATCTCTTAGACCTATTATCTCCTCTATCAATGCTCCTAATAGTAAATTAGCTAGTTATATCACCGAAGTGTTAACAAATTCATACTGTGACAGCAATGAATATTATATTAAAGGCTCCTTTCAATTTGCTAATTTTGCAAACGAGAAAAGGCTCCCGGATGGCTACGTGTTGATTAGTCTTGATGTAGTGTCTTTATTTAGTAATATACCATATACATTAATAAAAGCATGTCCAAACATTGGCCAGCTATTTCTTTACACACAAGACTCAGTCAGCAGGGCTTTCTGAGGTTTTGAAATTCATTATGGAAACCACATATTTTAAATTTAATGGCATTTTTATAAACAAATATTAGGTACCCCTATGGGGGCTACAATCTCCCCTATTGTCTCACAGTATCTCATGGATGATTTACTTGAAGTCTGTATCTAAGTTATCTTTTCAAATTCCGTTCTTGAAGAAATACGTTGATGATATTATAACATCTGTGCCAATAGATGGCATTACCGAGATTCTTGAAGTGTTCAATAGCTATAATGAACACATACAATTTACGGTGGAAAAAGAAAACAACAATAGTGTACCTTTTTTGGACACTAGAGTAATAAGACAAGCAAATAACCAGATCATTCTTGACTGGTATACTAAACCAACCAGCTCAGGCAGGTATATCAACTATTACTCGAGTCATACCACCAAAACAAAAATAAATCTAATATTAGCATTAAAAACCCGGATAATGAGAATCTCACATGCATCATTAGTACAGAATAACTTAAAAAAACTCTTTAACATTTTACTACTTAACTCTTTTCCAAAAAAATTATTAACAAAGCTTATTTTTAATACAGCAATAGTGATCACCCATGACAGCGATAATAACGGCATCACCCCCGAAATAAGTGCATTTATTGAACACCCTCCTATTTTTTACTATTCTTTTCCATATATAAAAAGTATAGCAACTAAAATAACCAAATTGTTTCATTCTGACAATTCAATAAAAATTGCATTTAAACACACTAAAACAATAGGAAAACTTTTTACTAAACTTAAAGACAAGGATGACAGTTTGAAAAAATCTAATGTAATATATAGTATTCCTTGCTCTGAGTGCGATGGCGTATATATAGGACAAACGTCTAGAGTACTCAAAGATAGATTGACACAACATAAAAGTGATTGTAGATTAGGAAAAAACTCTTGTGCATTGTCTCAACATTGTAATCAACTTGGACATATTTTTAATTTTAAAGAAACGAAAATTTTGTGTGTGGAGGCAAATTATAACAAAAGAGTGGTTCTAGAGATGATAGAGATATATAAACATTCTAACAGTATCAATAAAAAAACTGACATTGACAATCTAAGTGTCATTTACTCTAACTTACTCAATTTTAACCTAAAACAAAAGACAAACAATGATTCCAATAGTTCTTTTTCATCAAGCTAAAACATTTAAACAATAACTGTCAACATAATTAATTTTTTAATACTTTTGATTTTTTTATTCTGTATTTTTTTATTCTCTTGCTTTCTCTTCTTTATAACCTAACATTCCTTTTGTAAGTAACCACTCTTTATGTTCAGTTGAACCTCACTTAAAAATGTAGGCTGGTCCTTCCCCCTTTTTTTATGTTTTTTTTTCTCTATTGTTAACACTTTTATGTTACACTGGACCTAAATATAACTCTAGGATAGTGTATGGTAATGCTATGGGCGAAGGGCTGTAAGTAAATATTAAAACATAAAATCTGGAATAGACAAAACATCATCATAAATCTATAATTTGTGTTTTCTCGGTCACGTACGTGCACACACACACACACACATTCACACATACAAACGCTAACCCTTAGGTGACAGATAAGGGGGTGCACATACACTAACATATACACCCATACACACACACTAACCCTTAGGTGACAGATAATGGTTTACGCACATACCCATACACATGCACACACACACACAAACACTTACCCTTAGGTGACAGATAAGGGTATACCTACACACTCACACAGACATGCACGTACATACACACATGCTCTTATGTGAGAGATAAGAGCTCCGTGATCATTAAGACACTACATATTTACTGTTTAAAAATTTTTTTTTACCATTGCTAATTTTTCAACTTTGCATATTATCTATCTTCCAGTTAAGTTAACAATATCTTAACTTTAACCTAGATATGCCCGGACCTTATACTCGCATTCCAGAGAATAAAAACTTAAAAAATACATGTTAAACTAAAAAAACCCTGAAACGAATAAAGTGGTATAGAAATTCATCCATTCTGTACTAGTCTTACATTTAATAACAATTATAATATTTTAAAAATGTATCAGCTTAAATACTAACAAACATTAATATGAATTTTTCAAAAACATAATAATATCCTGTTACCATACTTTGTAAAATTCAGCTGTTTTGATGTTACCAACTTCTAAATAATGCATTTAGTTGTAATTATACCTAAAATTGAGAAAGATTTGCTTTTTATTGTAAATTTTTTTCCATATTGTAGACCTGAAGAAGAAAATAAATATTTTCGAAAGCTCGTTAAACTAAGAAGTGTTTCACTTTAATTAGCCCTTTCCTGGACCGATACCCAAGAAATTTGTTACCTTTGTTGTTTAACTGGTCGGCCAAGACTTCCCCTCCTTATTTTATATATATATATATATATATATATATATATATATATATATATATATATATATATATATATATATATATATATATATATATATATATATATATATATATTATATAAAAATATATAAATATATATTATCAAGCGCTAAAAAAAGAAATTCATCGTTTGACATTGTGGCGGCTGATGCATTAGCCAGATTGTCAAATTTGATCCATTTATTATTCTGGCGCGTAGAAAGGTGTTTGTGTTTAGTGTCTGCTCTTTTCTATAATATAATTTCAGTTTTGTAAGTTTGTTTCGTTTTAAACTGTGGAAATCTGGAGCCTCTGCAAGAAGCAGCTGCGGGGGTAAATTTACATATACGAGTATGAGAGTGTTATTTTTTCTTCTAATTTTTAGTATTATTTGTTAATAAATAATAAATTTTTATTTATTTGTTTTATTCATGAAATAAAGCGTATTAAAATATTCCTTTAACTGTCTGATAGGTACAAAGACATTTTTTTATACCTACTTAATGCTGTCAAATATGTATCTTTATCTATGGTATCAATATATTTTATTAAATACTTTTAAATACAATTCGTATTTTACAAAACGACCAAAGTACTTCACCCGCCAGAATGTTAAACGGTAAAAACTTAATCGATTAACAATCTGGCTGAGTAGTCACTGTCGTTTTATAAAACGCCTAGTCGTTTTATAAAATAGCTAGCCAGATAGAAAAATAATAAACCGGGAATTAATATTTGACAACCTGGCCTCCCTTTATAAAACGACTAGGCGTTTTATAAAACGACGGGTTTTATATTCTGGCTACGACATTATATATATACAGGGTGTTACTTAATGGTATGTCATAATTTGAAGGAGGCATTCCTGGATCGATTTTAAGTCGAAAAGTTCATATAAACGTGGGCCCTAAAATGCTTAGTTATTAAGATACAGAGTGTTAAAGTTTTAATTTTGCTTTCGTTTTTCTTAATTATTCTTTAACCAATGACCTAGCGGTACAAAATTTGGGATCTGGGGTTTTCTGAGGCGAGAAATTTAAATTCTCACGCTTTTGATGTTGCTAGTGGAGGGCCAGCTACGGCCTACCTCACTTGTTTTAGTTGTCGTAACTTTTTTAAACTTAGAATATTGACCTGTTTATTAAAGAATAAGTTACTATAAATCCATCTGCATCAAAAAAGTATACTTTATTTAAGTCTCTAGGAGCAGCGGTTCTCGAGATAAACACACTTTAAAGGATCCCACAATTTTTTTATGGAAACTGAATTTTGGCCAATTGCTTTCAAACTTTGCATAGTGATAATTCTTAACACGATGATCAAAGGTCTTTCAGGGCACAAAAGCCGAAAACGCCTCCAACCCCCCTAAAATCACCCTCAAAGCTCCACCGTGTTAAGAACTACCACTATGCAAAGTTTGAAAACAATTGGCCAAAATTCATTTTCCATAAAAAAATTGTGGGATCCTTTAAAGTGTGTTTATCTCGAGAACGGCTACTCCTAGACACTTAAATAAAGTATACATTTTTGATGCAGATGGATTTATAGTAACTTATTTTTTAATAAACAGGTCAATATTCTAAGCTTAAAAAAAGTTACGACATCTAAAACAAGTGAGGAAGGCCGTAGCTGGCGCCCTCTAGTAGCAACATCAAAAGCGTGGACGAATTTAAATTTCTCGCCTCAGAAAACCCCCAGATCCCAAATTTTGTACCGCTAGGTCATTTGGTTAAAGAATAATTAAGAAAAAACGAAAGCAAAATTAAAACTTTAACACCCTGTATCTTAATAACTAAGCATTTTAGGGCCCACGTTTATATGAACTTTTCGACTTAAAATCGATCCGGGAATGCCTCCTTCAAATTATGACATACCATTAAGTAACACCCTGTATATATATATATATATATATATATATATATATATATATATATATATATATATATATATATATATATATATATATATATATATATATATATATATATATATATATATATATATATATATATATATATATATATATATATATATATATATATATATATATATATATATATATATATATATATATATATATATATATATATATATATATATATATATATATATATATATATATATATATATATATAATATATATATATAATTTTATATATATATATATATATATATATATATATATATATATATATATATAATTTTTACTTATGGGCCCAAGCACATTCGATTTTAAAGAAATTATGCATACGTGGCTTTTTTGAAGCGCTTATCACTGATCCCGAATATAAAGTTAAATTTTATCAAAAACTCCTACTTTTTAATTTATAACAAACTAGTTGGTCCTTACCTTAAAAATGCACAAACTTTCATAAAAATTTTTCCTTGTGAACCTGCTCACAGCCAAAGTAAATGATTTTATGGTAGAGAACCAAAATTTGGTCTAATTTTAGATCTTAGTACTTTAAGGATGTGATATTTTCGGATAGGAACTTGGCCCTTATTTTATGTAAGTGTTTCGGTATTATCCCTTTCTTTATTTTTTGAGTTTAATGAATGGAATAAAATCCTGACCGAATTTTAAAGTCTAAGACAATTATGGCATCAGAAACCCAGGGACAATCAGATTGCAAACTTTTAAAATACTTCCTAAATATACAATATTACCACCCCCTTCGTACGGTTCCGAGTAAAAATCTGCAGTTTTTAGACTTTTTTCTTTACTTATGCCCTAAAACCTTTTTAAATACCAAAGTTTCTACTTCCTCACAAAGTGCTGCATAATTTTGATAAAGTAATGAATAAATAAGTAAGCGAGTCAGCTAATCAGATCAGAAAATCTAGCCAAAGTTACTAAATAAATCGTTTGCTTGAAATTAATATTTTGCGTTTTATTACTTGTATGATGTTTGTTGTATGTGATTCAAATATAACAATAAAATTATACATTCTATGGTTAACAAAATGGCAGGCCAAGAATTCTTTAGAGTCGTATTTTTTATTTTTCCTTTTTAAAAGTGAAATCTATCAATAAAATTAAACGTGGCGACTACAAAATTTGCCTGTTTTCTGTTGAACGCTCTTTTGGCTATGCCAACTTGGCATACCTTTTGTACAGATGGCACGCATCACATGCATTTTGGGAGGTACAGCTGCCATTGCTATCCTTTCTGTAAATGGAACCTGGAAGTGTAAATGCTAAGACATATTCAGCACAGTTTTAAAATTTCAATGCTTACATTTTTTAAAATTAATTTTTGCACTATTTTATCTTATTAATTAGAAATCAATGAGAATAATAATTTCCTTTTGTTTGAAGAGTAAACACAACCGGTTTAGCCTTTACTAAATACTAAATGCGCAAGGTAAAGTTTTATTTTTTGTTTCTAACGGCCGAATAATTTTTGCATTTTTGAACAAAGGCAAAAAAAGTTCTCTGGAGCACGGTGATCCTGCAGAGCCATTTACTTTATGCATATGCGTTTGGCAGTTGCCTTTCCCCCCCAAATAATATCTGCATACAGCCCTGTGCAAGATTTTTGACTAAAATCAATTTCCTTTCTTTATTTACTTAAGCCAGATCATCAGGTTTAACAAGCTTATTCCTTCGGGCATTTCTTAATATACAAGACGAAGACAAACAACCATCCTTAGCTAGATTACGCACTTTATCCCTCGGAAACAATTCTGAAGGTGTTTTGTACACGGTTTAAGGTACGGGATGCCTTAAATTATTAAAGTAAACATTTGTTACTTCCAGATTTCGTGCCTAAATAAAAGTGGACGTTTTGGTCCTTTCGTCAAGGGTTTGATTTTATCGTTGACGAAATTGCTAAATTTATAACTACGACAAGGGTGAGTAGTTTGTCTATGTCGCTGATAAACATGAGAAATTGTTTTTGATGTTGTATTAATAAAACATTAAATTGAAATATTACCATAAAATAAGTAATTCGGTGTGACGTTGTTACTCTTAACAGTATGTTATTCTTATTTCACCCCTACATTTTTAAAGCAATTAGAAACATTTTTTTGGTTCGTTAATATAAATCCCTAAATATTTCCGAAAATATTCAGGACGATTTAAATAAGTAAAAATATTTATGCTAAATTAATGTCACATGGACTTAAGATTACACTTTACGAATTATATTGAGAAATATTTCATCCATTTTAGCAAATATAACTTAAATTATTACTTTAGGGTAAATTTGTGGTAAATAACTTTTGGTAATTTTATTAAAATAAAATGCGGAGATTGAAAAACATATGATATCGATTAAAGGAAGATTTCGTGGCCTAAAATTGGACAAAAATTTAATATAAATTAAGCTTCAAAACGGCCACATACAGGGTGTCCGCAAATTTCGTTCGTATATTTTAAGGGGTGATTCTACATAAAAATATATAAAAAAAAAGTTTATATGAACATATGTCTGGAAATGCCTCCTAAGGGCGTTGTGGCCCTTTAAAGATGGTCTTCAAAAACTGGTTTTTATTTTTTATCTCGGGAACCCTGTTAGATAAATCTATGATATTTGGTATACGAGTTGCTCCCGATAAAAGCAATAATCTCCACCAACTGCGTAATTAAAATTTTAAGCAGTGGTGCGTGGACAGGGGCGTACCCAATTTAATTTGGCCCTATTTTTTGGTTGTTAGACTTTTTTTACTTTCAAATATCATACATCTATCTAACAGGGTTCCCGAGATAAAAAATAAAAATCAGTTTTTGAAGACCATCTTCAAAGGACCATAACGCCCTTAGGAGGCATTTCCAGACATATGTTCATATAAACTTTTTTTCATATATTTTTGTGTAGAATCACCTCTTAAAATATATGAATGGAATTTCCGGACACCCTGTATTTAAGATACAGGGTTTGCAAGAAAAATTTTATAAATTGGGCTTTTTTCAAATAATGTTTTTCGATTAATAAAACTTGGTACAGTTTAAACATTAATCCAAATATCCTTTTTGTTTCCGTTATTTTTATGGACCAGTGGAGTAGCTTCGAGTAATTTTATTTATTTTGTTTTTATCAATATTTAGTCATAACTTTTTTTGGTATTAATAATATTTATAATTTGGTACATGGTAGCTACCTTCTGCTTTATTTTAAATAAAAAACGTACTTTTAAATTTACTCGATAAACTTAGTGGCTTTTAAGATCGAATTTTAAATTTGCGTCGTACGAAAAAGGTAGGATTTAAAATGATTAACAATTTCAATTTTTACAAGAAGCAAAAATTAAGTGCATTTATTTGATCATGGACTGAATGTTTAAACTTTTTTTAAAAAATTACTGTTGTCATTATTTTTAAATGTTACTGTTTGTGTACTACGCATGTTTAAAATTAAAATATCCCGAAACCCGTTCAGTTTATCGAGTGATTTTAAAAGTACCTCATATTATGTAAAACTAAGCAACAAATAAGTATCCTAAATTGAATTATCAGTAAAATTATTATCAAAAAATAATAAGAAAAGAAATAAAGTTGCCCGAAGCTACGCTACCGACTCATAAAAGTAACCAAACTTTATTACCAGAAGGTCTATTTTGGGTAATCCTTCGACATCTAACTGTACCAAGTTTTATTCAAATTAAAAAATCCAATTTAAAAATAAACGGAAAATCTCAATTTCGAAATTCTTTCTTTAATATCCTGTAATTTAAAAATCGAGCCGGTTTAAATCCATGTTTATATAACATTTTGTTTTTTACTTTTGGCCAAGGATTCTCCCATTGAGCGATGGCATAGGTCTTTTAAATAACCATGTTTATTGTAAAGAAATGTTCTTTCTTTCATTAAGAATAACTTAGATTAAAACTGTAAAATAGATTTATTTTAAACAATTTTTGTTTTATTAAAGCAAAATCGGTGAAACATTATTTGTTCAAGTTTTGTTTTGATATCTTACCACTAAAATAAACAATTACATTAAGCAATACCCCAACGTATTTTTTTGAAATAGTTTTTTTTATAATTTAAATCATGAGGCAATAAAATACATTTTTGCAAAAAAACATAAAATATTTTTCTATCGAAAACGGTGAAAGTTTGCATAATACAATATACAGTTAGATAAGTTCTAAAGAATTTTCTCTATCACATACTTAAGTTAACGCATCGACCTACCAAAACACCCTGTAAAAAATTATTACAATCACAAGAGATCTTATGAATAACATTCTTTGTATTTTCGTTTATATTGTATGGTGTTGGTATTGGAGATCCAATACCTACAGTTTTTTTTTAAAGATATAACCATAGATAACCTAACTTTAGATTTGTAATGGCTAATCGCATTTATGGCAAGTTTATGCTAGCGCGCACTAAACAAACGTTACTGTCATTTGGTATGCGTATTTAAAAACCAGGACAAGTGCCGGACTTAGAAATTTCTATAAATCATTAATTAATTTATACTCGTAAAATATATTTTTTATATATTTAGATAATGAATTATATTATTTTACGTTTCTATACTTACAAAAATTATGTTAGGTAGTAATATAAAAAATGAGGTTGTTGGGAGTTTTTGTACCGAGGTGAAATGGTTTGGTAACTGTTAGAATCAATTAAACGCGTGACTGTCGACTTAACACGGTTTTATGTCAGTTCAAAAATGACGAAGTTTGAAGGCTTTCTGTATATTTAAGGGGTTATTCTTTGGTTGGGGATCAGTAAAGGGATCGTGTAATACACTGTCACCTGTCGTTTATTTGACTGGACCTGCATATGGCCGTACAATAAACGGTTTTTTGCGAGATTGGAACAAACTTATAAACATAAGGATAAAAAAATGTTGGTACAAATAGTGTTAACTCTTTTCCTGCTTAGACTTATGTTTTCGATAGCGATAAAAGGATATTGCAAACATCTCTAGTATATTTATAAAAAACGAGCAAATATTTACTAGTGGCAGCCTTGCCGTTTGGCAGTGCGAGAGAGCAACAATCATAGTATAACGTTTCTCCGTGACTTCAACGTGCCGATTGATCGACGCGGAGAGACCGACCAATCAGCTCGCAGAGCGGGGTATATTTATTCCTTTCACCCACCAATAAGCACTTTGGAGGAAGAAAAAGGTTATACCGCTATTCTTTCTTTCTTGCACAACAGTTCGCTTTCGAAGCGGCAAGGGTGCCTCTAACAGGTATATGCTCCAAGGAAATACGTTTTATGTTGTAACCATGATTACTGACTTCTTAGATTAATCTAATACATTTTTGTTTAGATTTTTTTAATCCGAAATAAACAATTATAGTGTTTTTTATTTCAATTATGATTGTGTTACAAAAATACGTATTAATGAAACAAAAAGTGAATTTCTAGATAAACCACAAGAGTCATGTTCAGTCGCATTTGCCATTTTTTATTATTAAATGCAACGCATCAGTTGTGAACCAGTATGTGTTTCACTCGTTCAAAAAACCAGTAACCATGTTCTTTTTTAAGTATAATACCTATATATTTTATTTAAGTGTCATTCTCAAACGAAAACAAACAAATTTTAGTAAGGTCCGAATTATTATAAGACTTTTAAGTCCTTGTAAATGAGAAAATAAACCTTGTGACTTATTAACACGTCCTATGCAAAGTTGTTTCTTGTAAAGAACTATGCGGAACATTAATAATTCTGACTTAAACAAAAAAATTAAAACTTAAGACTTTATAGGAGTACATTTATTTAACATAAGTAATGGTTCTAAAACTATTTATTAGATAAGTTAATTAAATAACTAAAAACTATTCTAGTATGCTTGACACATACAAAATAAAATATAACACCAGATTTAATATGTTAATACTACAAATTAAAAAAAAAAAAAAAATAAGCTTCTAACTTTATTTTTTTTAATAAAAAATGCACAATCAGTTTAGTCTAATAAAGCACAAAAAAGTCAATAAAGGAGTAAAACTCGTTTGGAATCTATAATTTTATAGAAATTATACTACAAATCATTAAATAAGCCAGTCCAAAAACTAAAAAATCTCACACAAGCGGTCAAATTTCAAACAAGGCAAAATATTAGCAAAATGGCGTCAAATTGATAAAGTACCTACGGAACTTGCCGGCCACAAATGTGTAAATAAAATCGATCTGCTAGTCCGTTCTGCGCATGATTTAAAACCCTAAGTGATGACTACCGCCACAGCGCATGGACTTTTGAATCGCGCATCTGATACTCTTTACCGGTCCATATAAAGGTCAGTGGATATAACTAATAATAAATTTATTACCTATTAACGTTAAAGAAAAATGTTATGTGTGTTTATTAAAGAGCACAAAGAGCCGTAACAATAAAGAGGAAACCTAGCTGCTGACTCCATTAAGAGTAAACTTTTAAATTTATTATGTTTGGTAATAACTATTAACCCTGTATAAGTGAGCAATAGCGAAATCTAAAACAGTTTTTAGAATGATACTCTAACATTGTCAACTGTCTTTTAACGGTATATTAAGCAAATTAAGAATGAGCGCTACACGAATAAAAAAATAAGGGTCACTTTCGTTAGTAATTAGAGATATTAAATATAAAATAGATGTTAAAACTTACTTGATGGTAATGTTTTATTGCTTGGAGAGAAAAATAAAGAAAATTTTAGGACAGAATAACTATTAGTATTCATTTGGATCAAAAAGATAAAAAAAGATAAAAGAAGATATGAAATATATTTTTTTAATTTATTAAAAAAGGAAAATATGGTCAAAGCACTTTTTATCATGTCTTACCGATAAATGTACATTTACTTTAACAACAAACCAAGTATCCAAAATTGTCAATATCAAAACCATAAAATCAAAATAGAGTTGTTGAAATCGAAACAGCAAAAAATTAATGTTTGGTTGGAGACTGCATAAATCATTGGATTATTCTTTTCTGGTTGAAAATCTAACTGCAGAATTTTTTAAAACTGCTTCAAGACATAATTTTACCATTTTTAAATAGTAAATAAATATACTGTAGTGGTCGTTGGATTATGAAGAAAATATGTTTTGTTGCTTTTTTTTCATTGAAATAGTATATATTAAAAATATAATTAAAATGGTTCTGGCAACAGATACGTAGTTAATGTAAATTTCTTATCTGTCAACAGCTAGTAATGCAGCTCTTGACTAATGTTCGGGATTTAAATACCGTAAAATAAATAAATGACGTCATTTTCGATGTCATCACACATTTCCCTATTATCGCTTTAAAAACTAGTTGCAGTGTTTGGACGTTTCGCTTGCCAAAAAAAAGCTATATTTATTTACTCTTATCATTTTAAACTTAGCTAAATTTTAAATTTGTCTTTTTAAATATAATAAAAAGCCAGCGTAAACACAATTTTAACATTCATCCTGTACACTTTCTTATATTGGGTCCATCGTAGAGAGTTCATATGAGGGATGCAGCTCTGAATATAGGAACATTCTTCAGTTTTAATAAGAATTTTCTGTAACATTCTAAACCCTTATTTGACCCCGGAAAATTTCGATTCGATTTTCTCGAGATCAAATACGTATACATTCAAAAGGAGACCCACGGTTAAGCATTCTCCAACTTTTCAGATTCCATTTCAGAATTTAATTAGCAGATGTCAATAATAATGAACGTTTGGAAGAGGGAAAATCAAACAATGTAAAAACTTTTGGTGGAAATAATTACCCTAATATTTGGTAATATGATGAAATTCGTTATTGTAAGGTAAATTTTAAATTTTGTTTGTTTTAATTTTAGTTTACTTTTAACACAAAAATAAAATATGGGATATTTGGGGTAGATTGGTTAATATACAAAAGCTGTGGTGTAGCTACGATGTTATTTTGGCTGTTTAAAATTTCAATCTGCTATTGGATGGCATGAAAAGTAACTTTCTGCAGCCAGGGCAATGAATTTTGCCTTTAACTAATTTTTTCTGTAATATTAGCCAATTTTTAAAGAACTAAACAAACTTAACCGATTAATTAAAATTATTCATGGTTGATAAAGCTATTTGCTCTTGAATAGTTGGCGAGTTTAAGCCATCTAAAAAGAAAACAGAGAGAGGGCACAGTTCACAGGACCTTCTGTTACAGTGCTTGATTTTCTTCTCCCAGCCTCTCCAATTTATCTGCACCACTATTGGCTACAAAATGGCTGCCGTTTTCCTGACTCGTTAAGCGTCAGATTAGATTTTAATCGCCTTGGTCTAGAAAGTTGAGATAGAAATGGTAGGCAATATTTTAATTCATTTCACTATTACTGGAATTAGCTCGAAAATGTTTTGGCATTCATTTGAAGTAAAAAATTCACAGATTAACCAAGTGAAGCAATGCAAAATTGCAAAATGTTCAAAGATATATTACAATGAAGAAGTAAACAGTCAATATCAAAGTCATCAATACACATCTGGTCTATTCCGCTTCATTCTTTATAAAAAAGGTTTTTAAAATTTTCCCAGTGCTTTATAGCGATTTCACTAAAACAATTTTATAAGGAACTAATAGCAAAACATATCACTTTGTAATAAGCATTTGAAAAAAAAATGATATACTTCCCCCTCCTTTGGTTATATTCTGATTTTCTTTTATTTTAGGAGTTTCGGGTTTATCCATATCGAGTTGTTTAGCAAATTTTATACCTTTTCTTTACCTTAACTCAGAAGTTTTATTTATTTGTAATGTAGCTATAGTTTATTTTTACATTTTTAATGTATGTCAAAAAATTTTAAATTAAAGGATATTTTCCTGATAAAAAGCATTCAGTTTTAATTTGAACAAAAACATATACATTTTTGAATTATATTAAAATAACTAATTTAAACGGGGATGCTTGTTTTAAATATCCTGGTTTTTGCACCAGCGCCTATTTTTTCTTTTTAGTAGTTGTTAAAAAAGTTGGCAAAAAAATGTAAAGGTTTTTTATTTATTTTAATAAAAATCAGTCTTATAATTCTTACAAATGCTTCGCAGCCATAATATATTTCTCAAAGGTGCTTAAGCTTCGGAACACGCAAGAAATTGGCTCCATGATGTAGAGAACAAGCATTTCTGTGAGTATGAAATAGAGGAACCACATGTTCTACCATAATTTTAGACCATTTAAAACCTGATTTCAACAAGAGATTTCGTAGAACATTACCACATTAACCGATTACCCAAAATCGCCTGTCCTATCTTCGATCAAACATGTGTAGGATATTTTGAGTCGCAGATTATTTATTAAAGGATAAATTTCAGACTCTGGTAGCACTTAGATAAAGGGTAGAAGTAAAGTGGAATAATATTTAACACATTATTAAACTTAATTCTGGTATTGACCATCCGATTAGACTAAAAAATTAATTATTTATTATCTTTTGTCTGCTACATATATTTACATAAAGTTATTAAAATATATTCTTTAAATATAGATTTTTATTTTTCTTGGTCAGTTAGTACATACAGTGTGTCTTAAGTTGAAATCATATGGAAAACTTTTTTATTATTAATTTTGGAAAAAAAAGTTATTCTTTATTTAAAAGTGCTGCATGACCTTAAACTTCAAAAACAATCATTAAATATAAATTTTTTTAGTCGCATACGAAGGTCATCAAAAAAATATAAAACTTGCTCAAGTGTAAATTACCTTCATTTTTGACAATATCGAAAACTGTTATAAAGAAAAATTTATCAGAATCGAAAGGTATATTCAGAAATGCAATAAACATTTCCTATTTCTAGAGCATCTTAGATTACATTAAAATTTTATTGTTAAAAATGTAAGAGGTATGTTTCTAAAAACTAAAAATATCTTGTGATCAACTTTTCATGGTGACAAGTTTTCGATATTATCAAAAATAAAGGTACTTTACTGTTGACCGAAATTTATATTGACTGAGAAAAATTAATATTTGATGATTGTTTTTTAACTTTTGTGTCAGAGCAATAAAAACAACAATTGATAGATGGTCTAAAAAATAACATCTGGATAGTTAGCATGCGTCACCCAGTGAAAAACATGCGAAGACAACGTGCACTTACAATTAGTTTAGACAGATAGTAGGACTTCTGACAGGCTACTGTCATCTCAAAAAAACACTTGCAGAAAATGGGCATACATCACGGTCCCCCAACATGTAAGCTTTGCGGGAAGGAGGAGGAAACAGCATCACACATAATACATAGGTCACACCGAAAACTAATATACTCAAGGCACCTATGACACAAAGTAGGCTGAAAAAAAATCTACCTTTTTTAAAGTCTTGACATTGACCGTTAAGTTTTCGTAAATTTTTAGAATTTGTGTGTTAGCGCTAAAATGTATCTTGCACGTGAAACTTTTCGGGCTATGATTTATTATAATTTTAAAAGTGGTCTGTGCTTAAAGCAGTGCACTAAAAGACTTCGAGGTGCTTTTGGTGATGAAGCCCCGAGTTTGAGGAGTGTGTACAACTGGTTCAACGAATTTAAGTTTAAACGAGTTTTTTTAAATGACGAGTTGCGTGAGGGGCGGTTAATTTCTGCCGTCACTAAAAAAAACATAGCTATTGTTCGACAAATGATAAAAGAAGACAGTAACATATCAAATTATTCGGGGTACTTTGGAAAATGAAATGATTGCAATCGAAAAGTTCATCTTAAAAAAGTATGATGCCGTTGGGTTCCCCATAATTTAGCCGAAGCTCAAAGAGCACATCGCGTCAAATAGTGCACAAAAATTTTAATAAAATACGACAATGGTAGATCAAATGCTTTCTACGACATCATCACTGGTGCCGAAATATGAATGTATGCCTGTGAGCCTAAATCAAAACGCCAGTCGACTTAATGGGTGTTTCCAACTGACCCCAGTACAGTTAAAGTTAGACAGTCCCGCTGCAGACAGCCCGTGTTGCAAAAAAGATGATTCCTTTTTTTTAGAAAATCAAGCCAATCAGAACGGTTTCATTGGAAGATCAACGGACAGTTAATGCTCTTTGGTATACTACAGTTTGTTTGCTTCAAGTGCTGAACAAAGTTCGATTAGTGCATTTACGAAGTAACATTGTTTTGCACCACAACAATGCTTCGTCCCATACGGCGCTGCAAACAAATCGATTTTTAAAGCAGTCGAAGGTGAAATTATTGAGACATCCACCTTACAGCCCCGACCTATCACCACGTTACTTCTTTTTGTTCCCAAAACTTAATGATAAAATGCGTAGTCAGCGTTTTTCCAATCCAAATGAAGCTATTTCTGCGTTTAAAAATCTTGTTTCGGAAGTGACCCAGGAACAATGGCATATATGTTTTACTAATTGGTTTTATTAAATAAATAAATATGTTGAGTTAATATAGGAATATAGGAAATTTAGATAGGAAAATATTTTGAAAAACAATAAAGCAATTTTTCCTAACAAATAATTTATATTTCTTATAGTTTGCAGAAATTTTCGGTGCGACCTACTTGTACAACTGCAATGCACTGACATACAAAAGACATTTACTGTTCAAAAATATATAAAGCGAAATCTCTTTTCCGCATGATCCCCTTGATAGAAATCTACTAGATCGAATAGGGGGAAATGCAAATATGGGCACACGACCAAACCCGCTTAAACCAACCAACCACTTAGGATATTTTAAAAACAAATGGTATATTTGAGAAATTTCCGACAAATTATTGTTAAATATAAACCTTCTATTAAGGCTACACATTTTAACGCAGCGCTCTAAAAGTCAAGAGTGTTGAAAAGCACTCGTTTAAATATTTAGCACTGGAAACAAATCAATTAATACCCGCCTTTTAAAAGCAAGATTTAAATATTTATTTAAAACGGTCTTAGTGTAAATGTTCTAATTTCCTTTATTGTGTAAAATATTCGGTACTAAAACCGATCTGTTTACTGTAAAATAAAGTGACTCCAAATATGTTTGACTTTTAAGTGGATTTATAGAGTAAATAAATACGTTTTCGGAAGTTTAAGTACGTCATCGGTTTGTGACGTCATTAAAATATATTATAATAGAGATCTTTATTAGGTCACGCTGGTATTTATATTATCTGCAAAAAAACCTAAAAATATAAAGTAAAAATTGCAAATTCTAAAGTAAATGTAATTTCTAAGGCTTTCTTTTATAAAAGTGATGATCCACCACAGGTTTGATTTTAAAGCTGCCAGTAATGTGTCTGTTAGGGGTTTCTTAAGGAATATCCACAGAATAGCCGCTCACGTTTAAAAGATGTATTTAATATAATCAACATCCAAGTGCAATCAAGATAAAAAATATGTTTATTGTACGTGTATTTTATCCTTAGAAATATAGGACAAAAAAATAAAAAAAAAATAAAAGAAAATACCCAGTTTGTTAAGTCTTGTTTACTACGATTAATATTCATGTTTAAATGATAAAAAGAAAAGCATTTAAATTAGCGAGCATTTTTTTAATATGTTGTTATTATCATTAATGTTATTTTTATGAGTGTAAGTTAATTTATAATGAATAGTAACTGGTCGCCTTATAGGCGTCAAGTTCCTTTAATAATACGTGATTGTGAGAAATTCGTTTTTAAGCAAGAAACTTTGTTATTTAGGCAGCATTATGTATGACGAAGATACAAATATGACCCGATATTTTATTCTTAGAATTTAACAAATGGCCATAGCTGCAATTTCGTCTTAACATTCTGGCAATGAGGTATTTAGAAAGAGTGCATAATGTCATAGACACTTTAATTATTTTTATTTAGTAATTGTTAAACAAGAATATTTAAAGGTTAAAGGAGAAGCACAACAATGGGTGATTCAATCAAAAATGTCCGTCGCACTAAGAAAATAATTTTCTATTAATGTACCCTTTTGATTCGGCGCAGTAACAGAATCCCAGGAAACATTGAGGAAAAACAGTTTGATACATAAATTTAAGCTTGCAATACATTTAAATTAAGAGCAGAGCCGGAGCCTTTTGTTTTCGTGTATTTGGATCTGGATGCTTTTTTTATATACAAGATATTTTCTACCATAAAAAATGCAATTTTTGTAAACCTTTTTTTGAAAAACAAAAATTTAATTTAAAATTATGTTTATGGTAATAAATTTAATACTTCTCGTAAAATTTGTTTATGTTACCTGCATGACGTGATACTATTGTATTGTTCTTTTATATAAATTAAAAAAATTATAAAACATTATATGACCCCAAAATATATAGAAACAATCAAAATTATGATCATTTTTTACTTTTTTTGCCCCACGCCGATTTCGGTGATTTTTGCATTACAAATCTGAAGTAAGTTTTTTTGACAACGTTTTATTTTCGAGATGTCGATCTCTAAACTGTAATTAACATTAACATTTATATTTAAAATTTTAAATTAAGAATAGTCGTGTTTTCATTTATTTTAATAGGTTTTTGTAGAAAAATAAGAACTTCCAAAAATATCCATCATTTTAATGAAAGGCTGTGAAGTAACACCATCTATTTTTTTTCAAAAAAAGCAGATGATATAAAATGTAATCTTACACAATAAAACGCAGTAAAGTAAATTGAATATATTAAACATTTTAAATATTCTATGATATTTTTGTTTAAAAAGTCACCAGTGTTGTGGAAAAAAAAAACAAAAGTGAAAAGTGCAGTTTGAAATTTGATGATGATGGATATCTCGAAAAACGTTACCGAAACAAACGGACTGAAATTCGTGATTAACACCCCAAAAACAAGTATTGCAAAAAAACTTTAAAATTAAAGCAAGTAAAGTAAAAAAATACCATTTAAACAATGATCGTCAACTTTATTACATTAATTATTTAAATTATAATTAAAATAAAATATAAAAAAATTATTATTATTTGTCATGGCATGCTTAATAAGGAAATAATGTGAAAAATAAATTTGTTTTTTTTTTCAACGAATTTAGTAAATAACGTTCTTTGACAGTAATTTTTTAAACAAATAAAATATCGACATGCGGTTTTAGGTTTTTTGTTGCAAATTTAATTTCTTTTTTTTTTTAAATAAAAAAATTACTAAAATTTTAAAAAAAATAAAAAACATTTAACTTTTAGCGCCCTCTAGCGGAAGCAGCCAAATCCATTATGGAAAGTTTAATTTTTTCTTAATTAACAAAATTTTCTTCTTTTTACGAGCCCTAGTTTGCAAAATTTTATAACAAACTGAAATTATAGGCATTTTAAGCAATAAAACGCCTGTCCTTCCTACCGCTCTTATTTAACGTTCCTAAATAAAATGTATATATTAAAAAAATGAAGAATTTTAGTAGCATTACTGCTATTTTTTTCCCAACTTAAATCAGCTACTTAAAAAAAAACCATTCCTATACAAGTTCATAGCGATTAGTCCCTACAATGGTATAGTAAGGAAGCTGAAAATAATTTCTAAGCAATTTTTTATAGTCGACTTCTTAAGGGGTTTTTTTCTAATGACCTACGACTATTACTTCTTAAAATATGCACCTTTCCACCCTTAATAAAGAACCCTGTATTCATGTTTGGGGCTTACTAGGCATGCTTTTTCTATAAAAATAGATAATTTTATATTACCGCTTATAAAATCAGCATTGTTAAAAAATACATTTCCGAGAATACTTTATATATCGTAGCCGCTTTGTTTTCATCCCACGAAAAATAGTTTTGGGTTAAATTTTGGCCTGATATCCAGACAAGATACGACTGGCCGCTTTTAAAATTAATTAAATTCCATGTGGACATCTATTTTTAAAATCTATCCGTCAGTTTACCACATATTTATTTTTTTTTTCCATAAATATGTCAACGTTCTTCAACCGGCTTTATTTAAAATTATTTTAATGAATTTAGTAAAGAAAAGGAAGAACATCATTTATATTAGGATTTTGAAATTCAATAAAAAATTTAAATAAATATTTTTAGATGTGCCTTCTTAAATTTATTCCCTTATTTTTCAGTGGTTATAAATAAGATTTTTATTAACAAATAAAAAGAAAAGGTCATCTTAATTTGACCAAGAAGGTATCGGAGTATTTTTTTTAGATTGCCGAAACTAAAAATTTGTTTTCAGTTTAACATTTCGAGAAAAAATGTATTTTTACACAAAGGTTGTAGAGAATTAAAAAAATATTTTAATTTAATATAAAAGTAATAAATTTTAAAAAGTAAACTGGATAAATCGCTTAATATCTTTAAAATTACCATTTTTTAGAAGAAATAAAAAAAGAAAAGCTAGTTTTTAAATTACACTCTTAATATTTTAGTACAGTTTTAAATAAAAAATTGTCAGAAAGATTATTTTCTTGGTTTTGTAACAAAATGGTTAAAATT
>JAHBCN010012604.1:0-26442 GCA_019359885.1 Listronotus oregonensis
TTTTCAAACATTAACTAAATGATTGTCCTGTTCTTAATTCGGTAGTTTGGGGCAACCACTTCCAGCTCTTCTTTCAAAGAAGTGTGTTTCGTGCCATTTTTTTTAACAAAATAAATAGCACTCTTTGGGATGTTAAGCTCTTTCGCCACATCCCTTTTCCGCCAACCTCTCTGCTTAATATTATAAATAATTAATTCTTTTTAATCCAAAGTTAAGTTTGGCATTTTAAAAAAATATTTTTAGACACTAACAGCGGGCACCTGTTTCTTAATTAGTTTTTTTTAACAGGTATTTATATTCAGTAGAAGGTGGCATAAGCCTATTTTACGAAAGAGAAACAGAATTGCCCAAGATTTAATGGCAGTTACTGTACGTTACAAGCAACATTTTTTTGTTTATGCTTCAAAAAACATCTAAACATGATTAGTCCTTTGACAACGCCAGTCAATTTTTGAAAAATGTCAAGATTAGAAAAATTTAGGTGTTTAATTGTTGTAAAATAAGTTGCCATGACGACTTATTTGGAATAAGTCCAAAAAAATCATTTTACGAACTAAAATGAGTCCGTAAAAAGTTCTTTTTTAAAGTAAATACATGGAATATTATTTTATATGGAGGAAAAGTGATAATTTTCATGGCGCGCTCCTGTTTAACAGCCGAACGGAGTGACACTGGTAATAGAGAGCAAGCCGTAAAAAGTATCACTTTTCCTCTAAACAAAATATGCTGTTTTTTTTTTAAACGTCGACAAATTATTGCAAAAACATATCTTTTTAAAAGTAATAAATATTAAAGGTAAGTGGGTTCGCAAGACGGCTTAGACCGGATTCGATGAATAGTTGCCATAATAATGTAACAGCTTTATCTGTCAGTGGACACTGCCAAGAATAATATTTTTTTTTAATTGCGTTTCCGATTGCGTTTTAATTCCGTATTGATAGACAATTATTGAGTGAGTACGTTTAATATTCAATTAAGTAATAAGTACAAATTTTAGTTTTTAAATATTGAGTTGTTGACGATTCTTTTATTGTTTGTTTGTACCATGTTGCTATAATAACATTTTTTCCTCCGCCGGCGGGATAGTGAAAAATAAAGCTCCGGCGGAGAAATAATTAAACTTTGCGGTCGCCTACAGAGTCCAGTAATGACGGACTTACTGACGTTTAACAAAGGGTTTTCCAGCAAAACATGCTTCCACCAGTACATCCAACTAAAAACAAATAAGACTTGGTCTAATGATTTTACTAAAACCTATATTCTTATTTATTTGTTTTAAATAAAAACATTCTAATAATTGACCAAATTTCATTCCCAAAACCATCTTGTCTAGAATAGACTTCCTTATCACCCAGCAATAATTAAACAGGTTTAGTATCCTTTCAGTATGCATGTCCCTCGGTTTCTAATTAAACTAAAATAATAAACGTCTCTGGGATTTTACTACATAGTTAAGCTCTGAACCGCAGATTATAGTTTTGAGGTTTCCTATGTACATAACCTAGAAATAATTATTCCTAAGACGTTTGAACATATGCAGATTATGAGGACGACGTGTTTCGTGTAGTTTATAACAAGTCCATAATTTCGTGCTAGTTTCCGGTGGGTTAGTGGAAGAGGAATTAAATTAGTTATTTGTGTATTGCTTCATCTTAATAGTAATTTTAGAGCGAATCTTATTAAGGATGCAATATATTTTATTTTGCTTTCTGTATATGTAGTGTAAGTCTCTAGTTTGGCATAAATTTAATAAATTAAAAGCAAGATAGTTTGTGGAAAAATGCTCAGACCGCTCGATTAGCATTTTTAGGCGCGCTCTTTTCTATACAGGCTGTCCTGATAAGGTCGTCCTCGGGCGATATCTCAAGAACCCTTTATCAGATAGCTTTCGGAAAAAAATATTTATAGTTAAACCAGCCTCGAGAAAATGCTGGAAATTATTTTCAAGTTTCTATTTCCACCGCTAGAGGGCGTAAAACTAAGAACAAAATTGAAAACACGGATTATTTAAAAATATGCCATATTAACTTATGTCGTGGATAGTTTTTCACAAACTATGTAAAATAAGGAAACTTTTTTTCTTTCAAGCGTTTTTCCCTAACCTGTCAAATATAGAAAGGTGAGAGGAGCTAATGTACCGGGTGTTCCACTAAGAGAGGTAGTCGGCTATATCTCAGAAACTACTAATGGTATAACTATCGGGAAAAAAATGTTTAGATAAAAGTGACCAAGAGAAATTGCTGGAAATTATTTTCAAGTCTGTGGGATGGCCGCTAGGGGCGTAAGGGTAACAACAAAACATAAAAATCTACATTTCTCAAAAAAATATCAAATAAAGTGTATCAATAGTGGTACTATTTTATTCTTTAATGTTTTCTAAACAAAGAAGCTTCAGGTGTAATTTTTCTCAGTTCTAAATTAAAGTGGTGGGGGAAGGTTAAAGTTTAATTTAGAAAAGTGCTAATAACTCCGGTTTGCTTTAACCGAATTTAGTAAACTTGGTCTCGTTTAGAAGTGCATTTTAAACATTATTTTCAGGTGTATAAACTATTGCTACACTCATCTTACAAACGCCGCTAGAGGGCGTCAAGGTAAAGACTAACTTATTTTACAAAATTTTTTTAAAAATTTTAAATACAATGATATATACCCTTTTACATATTTAGATTAAGAAAAAAATCCCAACAAAACGGCGAAAACCGCAATTTAATATCTCTTTTCAAACCGAATATATTAGAAAAAATATAAATACGACGTAGAGACCTAACGCATTTAACGACACAATGTTTTCTACCTAGGCCGATTTCTTAAGGTAAAAATTAAATTTATAAATTTTTACAAATCTAATGACATACTGCATGTTTTTTACTAATTTTAACCCATTTAACGATATTAGACAACATTAGATAATTACCAACCTAAAACTGTAATAATCCATTGAGCGTGGTCCTTATCAAGTTAGCTTTGAAAACAAAAGGATGCTGAAATGTCAAAATACCAACAATTTTGTATTTTCAAAAATATTATTTTTAGTGTTGTGCTATTGTGTTCTTTAAAAATGCCTTTGTTGCTTGAGGATTAAACTCTACATAAGCAAAAACGTTGATGACATTTTTCCCAGTTCTACGGCGTCTGCGGTGTAGGGGCGAAGAACACTTCCCGTGGTACGAAAGCGATTTGCTAAACAAGTGAACATTCTGCTGCCGCTGCCGTACCGGCCTCTCTAAGGATATCTCAATACATACAGCCTTGCAGCTATTGTCGCATTTTGCAGACACTCAAAATAAATAGCAATAATATCAACTGCTTCTTCAAGCAATAAAGGCATATTTTAAAAACACAATAGCACAACACTAAAATTATATTTTGAAATAAAAATTGTTGGATTTTTGACATTTTAGCATCCTTTTATTTTCAAAGCTAACTTGATAAGGACCACGCTCGATGGATTATTACAGTTATAGGTTGGTAATTATCTAATGTTGTATAATATCGTTAAACTTGCGAACGTTTTTTTTAATAAAAATCGAATCCTTTGTGCGCCACATTTGAAAAAGGTTAATTTTATATAGTACCTTCTTTATTTTAATTTAAATTACATCTTAAGTGTCTTTTAAGTTCTTACGAGAAAAATGTACTAATCAGTTCTTGTTGAAAGACCCTGTACGATTTATTTATTATTTAAAATAATCCAACGTTTTTACGTAAAAGTTAACATCATTTATGTAAATGGCGAACACGAGTACAAAAAAATGATTAACTTACTAAAAGCTAAGGCAAAAACATTTGCAGTAACGTTACGATGAAAGTAACTGTAATCCGTTAATAAAAAATACGCCTATATATATATATATATATATATATATATATATATATATATATATATATATATATATATATATATATATATATATATATATATATATATATATATATATATATATATATATATATATATATATATATATATATATATATATATATATATATATATTATATATATATATATATATATATATATATATATATATATATATATATATATATATATATATATATATATATATATATATATATATATATATATATATATATATATATATATATATATATATATATATATATATATATTTATATACAGGGTCCTGCAGCTCACCTCCCGTCTTATGTAGCTCATTTATTATTCACTGAAAAATTTTTTTCCTATTTTGCAGACGTTACCTTTAACCTATGGTGCATTTCAGAAAAATAATTTTTTTTATACAGGGTGTCGCAAAAGTGACGTCACGATGGTGAATTTTTAAATGGAACACTGTGTATTTTTTTATATATTTAGGTACCTCTTTAGTCACTATTTCCTCTAAAATTTTGTCAACATCGGTTCAGTAATTTCAGAGAAAAAAATAAAATATATAAAAAAACGTTTTGCACCATTGTATTTAAAATTGAATAAAAATACCCTTAGAGCTTAATTAATAGAATTAAACAAGGAACTTATTAAGTAGGGTTATATAGTCCATGTTGCTGAATTCGAACTGTACAGGGTGTCCAAAATTTAGTGTCAAACTCCTCAAATTTGATAGCATTTATTTTTCTTTTTTTAAATACGAGCCCCTGTATATTTTTAGGTCGTAAGATGTAGAATTAAAAACAAAACATTTTTCTAATTATAACCTATCGAAATTCCTGACACATTAAAAGTTATTCGTTGAAAACTCATTTTCGTATCTATTTTAATAGCAATAACATTGAATAAAAATGATAGGTGGCTATGAAAAACAATTTATTGACATTGGAGTTTATTTAACTTACAAAATCTTAGTCTGAAAATTATAAAAATTCTAGTAAATAATTATTATTTATTAATTGAAATAAAATTAATTTAAAAAACCTTTAAATGTTAAATAAACCGAACTTTTAATTTTTAATACTTTCGGCTAACATTTATGTAACTTCAACCAATTTCTAGGTAATAATTAACGTTATTAGGAAACTCTAATGACAATAAATTGTTTTTCATAGCCACCTATGATTTTTATTCAATGGTATTACTATTAAAATACATGCAAAAAAAAAAGTTTTCAACGAATAACTTTTAATGTGTTAAATTTCGATAAGTTTTTAATTAGAAAAATGTTTGTTTTTAATTCTACATCTAACGACCTAAAAAAAAAACAGGGGCTCGTATTTAAAATAAGAAAAATAAAGTGCTTTCAAATTTGAAGAGTTTGACACTAAATTTTGGACACCCTTTTACAGTTCGAATTAACCAAACATGACATAAGCGGCTGATATAACCCTCTTAATAAATTCCTTGTTTTTAAATTTTATTAATCAAGCTCTATGGGCATTTTTATTCATTTTTAAATACAATGGTGCAAAACAGTTTTTTATATTTTATTTTTTTCTCTGAAATTACTGAACCGATGTTGACAAAATTTTAGGAAAGATAGTTGACCGAAAGGGACCTAAATATACAAAAATACACAGTGTTTCATTTAAAAAAATACACCATCCCTGACGTCACACTTTTTTGCGACACCCTGTATAACCAAAATTATTTTTTTTGAAATGCACCGTAGGTTAAAGGTAAGCTGCAAAATATGAAAATTTTACAGTGAATAATAAAAGAGCTACATAAGAGGGAGGTGAGCTGCAGGACCCTGTAAATATAAAATATATATATATATTATATATAAAAATATATATATATATATATATATATATATATATATATATATATATATAATATATATATATATATATATATATATATATATATATATACGGGTTTCAAAATTTAATTTTTTTGTTTTTTTAATTTTCTTAAAAATTTTAAAAAATTAAAAATTTGGGGGTTTCTTTCCAAAAAATTTCCAATTTTATGTTTTTTCCCCCAAAAATTTTTTTTTATGGTTCTTTTTTTGGGTTTTTACCTGTTTTTAAAAAAAGAGTTCCAAATTTTTTTGGGCAAAAAAGAAAAATTTTTTTGTTTTTGGGGAATTTTTGGAAAAATTTGGCCCCCCTTTTTAAAAAGGGGGGTTTTAAATTTTTTTTCAAATTTTTAAAGTAATCCCCCACCGATCAAAATCTTTTGGGGAAAAACCCGAAAACCCCCTAACCCCCCAAAATCCCTTAAAAAATCACTGGGGTTTTTGATATTTTTAGGGTGATTATGGGGGTGTTAGGGGGTTTTTTGGGTTTTTTTTGCCCCAAAAACGTCGGTTTTAAAAATATTCGGAAATTTGGGAAAAAAGGCCCCTTTTTCCTTTTGGGGGTTGGGGCCCCCTTTGGGGGCGTTTTTCCAAAAAATTCCCCCCAAAAAATGTTTTAAATTTTTTACGCAGAAAAATTATGGTAACTTTTTTTAAATAAACGGGGCAATATACAAGCCCCAAAAATTTTAAACCAAAAAAAAAAAGGGGGGAAAACCCATTTTGGCCCCTTTAAACATCAAAAATGTACGAATTTAAATTTTCCCCCAAAACCCCCCCAAATTTTTTTACCGGTTTTTTTTAATTAAAATTTTTTAAAAAACGAAAAAAATTTAAAATGTTTGACACCCTAAAATTTTTTTATTATCAACTTTGGGATAAGGCAAGTTTACGTTAATTGTTTTATTTCGACCCAAGGAATCTGCCATTGTTCTGTGACCCTTTTATTCCGGGACCCCTTTTAATATATATATATATATATATATATATATATATATATATATATATATATATATATATATATATATATATATATATATATATATATATATATATTAATGGGTGTCCCGTAATTAATTGGACATAGGTTAATGTAGGATACCTGACATAAAAATAAAGTGTTTGAGCTCAATATCGCTTAGCAAAATGTTATTGGTTTTCGTTCTACAGGGTGTTAAAACTAATTTTTTACCAAACATTTATTGAAATTTCTCGGAATCCACTGGACAGATTAAAGTGAAATTTGGTGTACTCTTATTATTTGGGATTAGGAACACGAATATAATATCTATTTGGCCATTACCACTAGATGGCGCCACATACAACAACATCGAGTGATTAAAATGGTCATTTTGACCTCCCCGTACGCACATTTGCGAGTAAAAATAATAAAACAGCAAAAAACAGTCAAAAAAGATATACTTCTTTGATCTCCAAAAAGTAGACCGTTTTCGAAAAAAATGCATCTTTTAATTAAGTTGCGCATGAACAAATTATTATCGGAGTTTTGCAAAGTAGGCTTTGCCTAGGATGAAAACATCATAACTACGACCTGTCAAGGTGAAGTATTAATAAGTAAGTCTTTAATTTGGCTATAGTTCGTGTTCTTGTTGTGTTATTGCGGGATATGGTATGTGTGTATGCCCAAGAAAATTTTTGTAGTCGAAGAGCAGCGTTATTTAGATCTGTATCCGGATAGAAGGCAGCCAAATCATCAAACATTTAAAGCATTGTACGATAGATTAGGCGAAACGGGCTCATTTCGTTCAAAAAACGTAAATGCGGGAAGACCAAGGGTAATTGGAGCGGATATGGAAGATGAAATTTTGGTTCGTGTTACCGAAAATCCCGAAACCAGCTCAAGACGTATTAAGGCAGCCACTGGTGTAAGCAAATCTTCGGTGTCCAGAATTATACGCGAAGAAAAACTGTTTCCGTATCACTTCACTCCAGTTCAGAATCTTCTCCCTTTAGACTTTCCCGCGAGACTCCAGTTCAGTCAATTTTTCAGAGAGCGCCAATTGAATGATCCATTTTTTTGTAATAAAATTTTATTTACGGATAAAGCCACGTTCACAAGGAGAGGTGTTTTTAATTGGCGTAATCTTCATATCTATTCGATGGAAAATCCTTATGCTTTACAAGAACACCATTTTCAACATGAGTTTTCAATAAATATTTGGTGTGGTATCTTTGGGGAATGTATTGTGGGACCGTTTGAATTGCCAGCTAAGCTTGATGGAGAACGTTATCTAAATTTCTTGAGGAATGATCTACCCATTCTTCTAGAAGATGTGCCCCTAAATTTAAGACTTGATAATTGGTATATGCACGATGGTGCACCGGCACATTATTCACTGCAAGTCAGAAATTACTTGGACGATGTTTATCCTCATAAATGGATTGGTACAGGTAGTGAATATCCGTGGCCTGCGCGTAGTCCCGATCTTAACCCCTTAGATTTTTATTTCTGGGGCTACTTGAAATCACTTGTGTATAAAAATAAAATAAATAACCGACAGGAATTGTGGCAAAAGATTGTGGAAGGAGTCAATACCATCAGGGCCCAAGAAGAATCATTATTTGGAGTCAGGCAAAATTTAAATAAAAGAATTAGACAATGTGTCCTAGTGGATGGTGAACATTTTGAACATTTATTATAATCAATAGCCTTTTCTAACTTTATTGTTGTTAATTAAATTTTAGATTAAGTGTTCATGCAAAACCTAATAAAAAAGGCGTTTATTTCGAAAACGGTCTACTTTTTGAAGATCAAAGAAGTATACCTTTTTTGACTAAAATTAAATGCTGTTTTATTATATTCACTCGCAAATTTGAGTACACGAAGGTCAAAAAAGTTATGACCATTTTAATCACTCAATGTTGTTGTATGTGACGCCATCCAGTTATAATGGCAAAATAGATATCATATTCGTGTTCCTTATCCCAAATAATGAGAGTACACCAAATTTCACTTTAATCTGTCCAGTGGATTCCAAGATATTTCAATAGTTGTTTGGTTAAAAATAGTTTTAACACCCTGTAGAAGAAAAATAACCTTTGCTAAACGATTTATTATCAAAAGGTTATTTTCAGGTCAGGTATCCTACATTAACCTATGTCCAATTAATAGGTCACCCTGTGTTAATATATATATAATATATATATATATATATATATATATATATATAATATATATATATATATATATATATATATATATATATATATATATATATATATATATATATATATATATATATATATATATACTTCTTTTCTATAAAAGGAACACCTAATTAATTTCCAAATCTTAAAGTATTTGGAAAAACACAAAATTTTACATGACAGGCAGTATGGATTCCGTCAGAGAAGATCCACACCTGATCTTCTTTCCTTTGTCTCACACAACTGGAACTTGAGTTTCTCAGTGAATCTCAGATTGTTGCTCTTGAGATATCTAAAGCTTTTAATCAGGTATGGCATGATGGGCTTCTTAACAAACTTTCTTCGTACGGTTTTCCACCTAAACTTTGTTCTTGGCTCTTCAGTTTCCTTTTGAATCAACGTCTATAAGTTATTGTAGTGGTCCTTCTTTCAGCTTCTATCCAATTAATGCTGGGGTGCCCCAGGGCTCAGTACTGGCACCAACTCTGTTTCTTCTTCGCATTAACGATCTTCTTTCTTCCACAACCAAGCATATCCAGAGTTTTTCTGACGATAGTACCCCCCACTGTAATATTTAATTTTGCAAGCCACCCTTTAATTGATGATTGAAAAACAAGCACAGGTTAATGCAGATATCTCTTTCAAAAGACCTTAAAGTAATCTTGGATTGGGGTGCCAAATTCCAATCAGTTTCCGTCGGTTTTGTTCGTAAAATTATGGAGATCCATGATTTGTTGATCTTAACTGCTTTCTCTTTCTTATTAAAGTTGTTGCTATGGTTTTCCATCTCTATGGTTTCTCTGTAGAGTCTGAAGTGGTATGCCGATGTGGTCGCGAGTACTTGGGTCTCCTCGAACTTTATTCAATGGTCCGTTGTAAGGGTATGTTCTGCTACGGCGGATTTGTCTGTCTGCCTCAGACGACAGTTGGCTTTATGCTCTTCAATCCTGGTGTTGATCGAGCGTTTTGAAGTTCCTATGTATACGCTTCCACATGGGCACGGAATGCGATAAATTTCTGAAGCCGAAAGTGGATCTCTTTTGTCTTTGGCTGATCGAAGGCATTCTTTGATTTTGTTTGAATATTGTTTTTACATTTTTCTTTTGTAGCAATCGACCAATCCTGACCGCAACCCTCGGAATAAAGGGCAAAAATGGTTTTGCCACTGGCTGGAGTTATTCGTTTTCCACGGGTCTGCTATTTGTTGGTTCCATTGATCTTTTGATTTTTGCTCTGAGTAACCTATGGCCCTTAAAGCATTATAAATATGTGTAATATTTGTATTTTTTTATTATTTTTTAATCATTTAAAGTTCTAATTTAAAATTCTATTAAAAACTATGCAGTGTTGCCAAGGTTCGCAAACTGTTACTTTTCACGTTTTTTCAAATTAGACACCCTTTTTCTTACGGTATTTTTAAATAACCACTTTAATTGCAATTCCATTATTAACCATAGTATGAATTCTGACAAACCATTTTGGCCCAATTGGCAGATTTAAAAATTGGTTTAATATAAAATATAAAACTGTAAACTAGCTCCTTATCATCGTTGTTACAATTCTTTTAGAATGTTGTTAAAAAGTCAAATTAAAAACAAGATATTGAGTTTTTTACAATGTTGCTAAATTTCGCAAAACGAATTTTAAACACGTTAATACCAAGCTAATTTAAAGTTTCATATCCCAATGTTTTAAATCTTATCACCAATTTTTAAATCTGCCAATTAAGCCAAAACGGTAAGTCAGGGACCTATACTATGTTATATCTTTGGAATTAAAATTGCTTTTTCAAAAATGCAATAGTATTAGGGTTCATGATTTCTCGAGCTTATCAATTTCTCGGGTCTCGAGAATTCTCGAGGCTAATTTCTCGGGTCTTCTCGGGTTGTCGAGAAATTTACAAATTGCGTGTACTACACTTTGTAAACCGTCTGAACTCAGCTTGAGTCGAAACACTAATGAACGTGTGTGTATTACAGTGTTGCCAACCAAGCTCGCTGAAAATTCCCAATTTTTCTGTGAAAAAATCCTTAGAATTTCCTAGATCAAAATTAAATAGAAAAATAATTTACGAAATGACTTTATTGTCAGAAAAGTTCAAAAAATACATAAAAATAAAATCTCATGGTAACAATGGACATAAATAGCAAAATGAATTAACAAAAATAAAAGTTTCTAAAAAAAAAAAAACATTTCTAAAAATTCTTAAAATCAATCTTCTTTTTATAAAGGTTTTCCTTTTTCATAAGACTTAAATGCTTTTCATTTAATGAATAATTTTGGCAGCAGTTTTCACTAGAAAGACGAATTAAACACACTGCATTTAATGCCTCCCTGGATAATTAATTTTGCTTTTTATTTTTTACGTCGATAACGACTGAAAATACTCGCTCAGTCTCGGCATTACTGTGGGGCAACAAATACACGAACTTGACATTTCTTTTTTCCCTTAGTATTTTGTGGGCAACAACCACAAAATACGAAACGGCAACAACATGCAGAGGGATGCTAAGTAGCAGTTGATCTGTAATTCCCCGAAACCCGATACCACGAATTAACCCGTATTAGATTAATCAGCGCAACAAGAAGCAATTTTTTTGGGAAAAATACAATAGTCAAACCATAACCCAGGGTATAAGGATTTAATAGGTACTTGTCATTAGTAGTCCACTTAATATTAAAATTGATAAATTACTGAAATTCTATAAATTGAACTGAAAACAACCAAAGTTGAAAATTCCCTAGATATTAGATAAAATTTTTCCCTATTGTGGGAAAAAATTGAACTGGGAAAATTTTAGGTTGGCATTACTGGTGTATTACCTAATGTATTGTATTATGTATAAAACGACGCCGCCAGAGCGTTTGCCACGCGAGATCGGCGAGATCAAGGTACCACGGCGCTTTGGCCCGTGCCGCCCCGCCGCCGCGCGTTTATAACAAACGGCAAACGCAAATAGTTTTATTTTATAAAAAAAAAAATTTTTTAATTAAAATTAATAATAATAGTATACAGGGTGTCTTATTTAAAAAAGAAAATGCAAGAAGTAACAGTTGGCGAACCTTGGCAACCTGCGTAGTTTTTTACAAAATTTTAAATTAAAACATTGAAAAAAAAGCATATCATATAAAAAAAATAATATATATTTTTTAAAGTCAATTAGCGTCGTAGTCCCTGCGGTTACATAATTGCATAAACAACGAAAAAGAATTTTTAAAAGATATATTAATTCAAAATGATTAATTCTCTTTATTTTATAAATAACTGCTTTCCTAAATTTATACAACCAAATTTAAGACAAAATGCAACATTACAAATTTATTTTTACCATACCCTCCTGGCTTATCAAATAAAATTCAACGAATAAGTAATAAACTTATTGTTAATACTTGTACCATCTTTAAAACACCATTAGATCTCAATTATCAAAAACAAAACCGTACAATATCAACAAAAAAAAAAAAAGGTTATGTATATGATCCCTTGTAGAAATAAAAAATTTATATAGATGAAACTTCCAGACAACTGGCCAAACGCTTAATAGAACATTAGACATACATATAAAACACAGAATTCTACAAATTAAAAATCTATTAACAAGCATTTAATGACAAACACATAATAAACTGGAATGCTTTTAGTATTTTAGCAAAGAAAACTGGTTTAAGAAAACGTAAAATAAAAGAAGGTGCATATATATTAAAAAATAAAGTTAACTCTGTAGCATTAATATCAGTTGATTTTAATATTACATGGTTACCTTGGTTGATGGTCAAGTAATTTTAGAGAAACTTAAGATCAGTTATCATTATTTTTAAAACAATAAATATAACATTTACAAAAATTTATATCATGTATGACATCATGTCAAAAAGCGATCTCAGAATCTCTATATTTTTTATCAAAATTCTAACAATTTTAATTTTATTTATCATTTGATTTTCAGCTAAGTTTTTATATTTTATTCTATATTATATTTATTTAAAAAACGGTGACATACTTTCCACTGAAACATAGGTAAGTATTTAAATATTTTTGTTACAAAAAATCTGCTTATTCAGAGAGATCAGTAGACCATGCAGGCTTGGTCTCCATACCCCGGTACCAGGATCGAAGGGGTCCTATGGCGTAAATTCTCTAAATATACAATATACTTACCATAAATATCTTGTTGTCTAATGGACGCCATTGGACGCCAGGGTGCTACTTGGGATATTTTACGGGAATATACAAAACTAAAAAAAATCTTATTCTTGGGATTGCATATGTACTTCCAGTTAAAGTGAAGTTAACACACAAAAAGCTTGTGCACAAAAGTGTGTGAGCCCACGCCTCTATAAAAACTATAATTTTCAAGTAAAACCGCTGATTATACGGTAAATCTGAACGATGTAGCCAAATAAGGAGCTTTTAGAGTTCAAGGAACATGCAAAGTATCCAACTCTTTTCACCGTCAAACATCAAAGAATGTCGTCTGAATATTCAAAAATCTTTTAAAGTTGCTCTATCATTAAAATTCGTTTTTAGTATATTTCGCAGACAAGCATTCTAAAAAGGTAAAATTTAAATATTTAAGAGTTTTAGAATTGGGTCTTGTTTGAGAAGGCTTATTAGTAAAAATTATTACTTGAGTTTTCTCGCGGGATGGAAAATATACCTTAAAAATATTTATTTAAAAACTATTACCAGGGTTACTACCCATATATTGTATTAAACTTTTGCAACACTGATGTTACGTGTCCTTGAAAGTGTTAGACAATGTTTAAGTTTTAATAACACTAAAAATCTTAAACATCTTTTGTCTTTATTAGTTAATTGATACACAACGTTTCGGTTAGTAATGTATCTCCAACCGTTTTTAAGTGATAACTAAAAACTATTCTTAAAAGCTATGACTCATAGACTATCCGTTGGTTACCGAAGCCTGACCGATTTTCCACGGTTCAGCAAAGCCTGCACACGTTGGTGATGGTAGGGGTAAAATAGATTTGCCCATAAGGTCCTGTGAGCTTTGGTATGTAATAGGTTTACTTCGCGGCCTATTAACCTCGTACTAATACCAGGATTTTCTTCCACAATTTTTAAAATTCTTTTCTCTTGTTCAAAATTTATGTATCTCCCAGGTTCTCTAATTAGATTTCTCGGTTGCACACACCCCGTTTTCAAAACTATTTGGTACACCTGCACTATGCTTGTCCTAAATGATGTAGTCGTCGTGGCAAACTTTCATGGTAAATTTGATCTGCTAGATTAGTATTTACCTTGCCGTAAATTCACAGCATACTGCCATATTTTCCCGATATAAAAACATTTTGAACGGACAAAAATATCGCGACCACCGACACCCTGTATACTGTGTTTTATTTAAAATTGCAAAGTTGTAAGTGTCTAAATATTAGTCCAATCGTTATAGCAAAAAAATGTTATTTTTGTAATTATTGTTAACATATATCTGACAGCGCCATAACTTCCGGAATAACCTGTAAAAACTAAAATAAAAAATCCAACCAATTTTTTTTTTAAATTTTTTAAACAATAATTATTAAAAAATGGGTTTTTTCATTTTTTTTAAATATAACAAACAACACTGGCTATATCCCTTTACTTATAAAATACCGTTTGTAAAGAATTTAAAAACCTACAAAAAGTTTTTGAAAAATCCCGATTTGACTATTTTTTACCGAGAAAACCCGGAAAAACGCTTAAAACAGACCTTTTTTTAAAAAATTCGTATCTCTGTTAATTTTCAATATTAAGAGCTGATTTTTTGGATCTGATAGTCAATAAAATATACTTTGAGCTGCCGAAAAATGAAAACTGTCGTATTAAGAGTTTTTATTCAATCGCACTATAAACAAATTAGGCCCTTATCTTGCAAGTGCCTTGAATATTAGGCAAATAGTCCAATTTAAATTTTTTAAACGGCTTTTTAAAATTGAGATTCAAAGCTACAAATTGTATATCTCAAATTTTTATATAAGTATGGAAAATATTGTTAAAAATGCTTGTGAACCTAATGCGTCTAGCGAAAATTCCGTCGAGCGCCCGATGCACGCAGCCCGTCTCTCGCTTTTCCTTTGCTGCTGCGTGCCCCCTCCACTCCTCCAAATTTTCGCGCGACGCGCTAGGTTCACAAGCACTTTTAACAATGTTCTTCAAACTTATTAGTGGAGTAAAATTTGGAAGAAAAGTCGCTTAGTTATCGAGAAAAAAAAACGGCGTAGAACCAAACCAGACTTAGTGGGATTCTTTAATAAGGTAATCGTGTACACGAAATCACTTTTTACGACATTTTTTAGTGGTCGAGAGTTTTTTTATTTCGAAAAAACCCAAAAAAATTCGGTTTTCAATAAAACACGTATTTTAACTTCTCCACTGCTAAATCTTTAATAATATTCATGCTATCAAGTTAATTTTTTTTTTAGATTAAAGTAGACACAATAGCGCTTCAAACAGCATCCCGCTTAAAGCTGATATTTTTTTGTTAAATTTTTAAAATAGTACGAAACTCAAAATTGTTATTTTTTGTAGCGTAATTTTAGGCAATCGAGAAAAAAGTTTATTATTGAAAATTTATACATACATGCTGCGTACAAATTGTAGCTAATGTTTTAAAAAGTTTTTAAAACAAAAATTTTTTAGATTCCTTTTATAGTATTGAGTCAGTGATATTTTTTTAGCGGCCAAAGTCATATTTTTGCGCGCTTGGCTTAGCGAGCCGGCCGGCCGACTACAAAGATCTTACGGTCCGGTGGAAGTGTACTAGGCAGTTAAAGTTGTATCAACAGATTTAAACGCAGATCTAAGGGCTGCTTAAGTTGTTTAGAAAAGAAAAAAAATTAAACATCCGAAACAGGTGGGTAGATTTTTAAACCCATACAAAAATATCAATTATTGTTATTAATTACCCACCTACTTAGTAGGTTTATTCAACTTTTTTTTATTGGTTGCTGGTAAAGAAAACCACCCACGGGATTCGTTATTTTTTTGATTAAACATTCAAAACTTCATTATTTTTTAAACATTTTTAGCAACAAAAAATTGCGGATGCTTTATGTCTTTTAATTAAATTTGAAAAATATAGTACATACATAAAATATAAACTAGGGCTTCGTTAAACGTCTTTTTAAACAGGAATATATAATTTTTTTTTTCCATATAAAGACATGATACGATGCTATTCTTTGACATGTCTGAATGCTGCTTGAATAAGCAATGTTGCCAGACTTTTTGTAATAATTTGTTATTATTGAAGGTTGTTTTTATATAAAAAACTAACCAGAACTAACAAACAACAACTTTCAAACTATGATCTAGTTCTGGTTAGTTCCGGTTAGGTTTTCTCGTTAAATTGTAATTTTTTTTTATTATAAATGCGCCGTTCTGGTCGGTCATGATTAGTGCTGGTTAGTTAAAGCGACTTTTTATTTTCCCTAATTATATTTGTAACTGGCTTGAATTTCAAATATTTTTAATTTAATGAAAATTATCCTTATGGTAACGGAATAATAATACTTAAAGTATATTTTACATTGCAAATTTAAAAATCGTCCAATTCCGTGGGTGATTTTTTTTACAGACCCAAAAATGTAATATGTAAGTAGTTATTTAGGCGCTTCATTAGTAGCATTTATGTAAATTTAATCCATTTCTGCCTTAAATTCTTAATAATGATATTGCAGGAACAAAATTTACCCTTTACAACATTTTAGTCCTTTCTTCACACAAGTACATGTTGGAAATTCAATTTTGGGTTGACATCGCTCATTGTACTACGTATTGTGGCAGCAGCTCTTAATAAAGTTTAAATTTTGGACATTTCTTTAGGAAGTAAAAGATCTATCTGAACATCCCTACCAATACTTGCAGAAAAGGTAGATATTGTCGAACTATTTTCGGGTAGGTTCGGAAACCGTTTTCCTATTTTTGTGCGATTTTATGTTTCTTTCAGAAATGTAGTGGCTGTACCATCATTTATGATAATTCTCATCAAACGCAAATAAATCTTTATAGCCACGTAATTTAGATATCATATAAATGTCGTTTCTATTCCTGGCAGCTTTATTACTTTTTTGATAGGTAGATTTTCTACTACCTAAAAAGATTCATTACTATGTAAAAAAATAAATACCCTAAACGTGATATATAAGGATAAAATTGAAATTCGTATTTTGTTTCAGTACAAAATATAAACTAATATAAAGGTACCAACTATACTATGTAGGTACATAATAATATTTAAATTACTTGTTTAAACAGATTTTTTATTTAACTTTTCTTCTTTTTATTTTTTCTATTGTCGCAAAAAACACATTTTCCTAATATTAAAAGTATCGCATTTAAGTTTAGTGTCACAATAATTTGAAGGACCGGCACCACTGTCTGATTGCAAATTATGATAATAGTTTTGAGAATCTGTGTAAGATTTACGACAGTCTTTATAATATTTTATTTTCATTTCGCCATTTAAAATAACATTTTTTTAACAGAATTTCTTTTGCTAGATTTTCCTGCCTTTTTTCAGCACTTGATAGTAATGATAACAACCCTTGTATTCTAGGTCTTTGTAAAACAGATTTGTATCCATCATGCACAATTTTTTTACAATTAATTCGCTTCATTGTTTTAAAATTCTAAATACGTACTGCTGTACGTATTTAGAATTTCGAGAACCACCACTACTAAAATGTATTACTACGCACGCTATCCGCATGCGGGGCTATTGGGTCCCGATAATACTTTTTTACGTCTGAAAAAAAATCACTGTTGCCAAACGATACGCTTTAGGAAAAAAAATTTTTTTCAAAAACTTTTGTTACTAATTGGCTATATTTTCTTCGCTGCATGTATGAAAATATTTTTAAAAATAAAAAAGTTTATCGATTGGTGAAAATTTCAATACAAAAAATATATATTTTTAGTTTATCTGATTTTTAAAGGCATGAAAGTGCAAATTGTGCCCAAACAGTTTATAAGGTTAAAAAGCGCTACAGTTTGAGTTTTTAATTTGACACAAAAAATTTTTTGGTATCTTTGATAGTTTTAAAGTTATGGCGGTGGAAACGGAAAAAATATATATATTTTTTTAATTTAAAAAAATTACTTTTTATTAATTTAAAAAGTTCGAGACCACAAAAAAATGTCGTAAAATACAATTACAATCTTAACTTTAAAAAACCGTTTTAAAAATTCAAATCGGACCATTTGCCTAAAATTCACGGCACAAAATAAGGGCCTGATTTGTTTATAGTGCGATGGAATAAAAACTATTAATGCGACAATTTTCATCTTTCGACAGCTCAAAGTACATATTATTGACTATCATTCTCCAAAAAATCAGCCCTTAATATTGAAAATTACCGGAGATACGAATTTTTGAATAAGGGTCTGTTTTAAACGTTTTTTCGGCTTTTCTCTGTGAAAAATGGTCGGATCGGGATATTTTAAAAACCATTTTGTAGGTTTTTAAATTCCATACAAACATTCTTTTATGAGTGAAAAGTGATATAGCTAGTACTTTTAATTATATAAAAAAAAAAAACGAAAAAGGCCCTTTTTTAATAATTATTGTTTAAAAAAATATCTGACAAAAAATTGGTTGGATTTTTGATTTGGTAATCTACAGGTTATTCCGGAAGACATGGCGCAGTAATTATCTGTTAACAATAATTAAAAAAATAACCTATAATAATTGGACTATAGCATAAATCTGCATTCTATTCAGCCGACATTCAAATAAAATTTAAAAATCGTATGAAACTTTCGAAGAGTATGACCGTCTTGCTAGTTATTTTGTGGTTGCCCGGTATATCTCATATTTAATGTTATATTTTATCTAAAATATTGGTAAATCTAATAATAAAATAATATAAATAGTGTCCATTGTAAGGTATTTATTTTATACACCAACACAGTCATTTTCCTTTCTTTCACATATAAGAACATCTAAAAGAGAATTATTTCCATGTTATGTAAATAGAAAACCCCAAAACCACAATCGGTTGGTCACAAGCTTATTGTCTGGTAAAATCCCAAGGAACTTTACGATTTCAGTTTAATTAAGAACGTAGGGTGGTGCATACAAAGCAAGCACTAAAACTGTTTAATTATTGCTTTAAGATAAAGATATCTATTTTTAGACTATGTGAGAGAGAGAGTTGGAGAAGTTTCGTTTTGAATTTTAAAGCTTGAGATTACTAACCTTATTTATATTTATAAATAAATTTAGGTAACGTTTTAAAAGCATTTATTAAAAAATAATACAACCAATAATAAAAAACCAATACTAAAACAATAGTACAGTCATTTGGTAGTTTTACCTGAAAAGTTTTCTGGGAGTTTTGAAAATGTGTATTTTAAAGATTTTGATGTGCTCTTTTCGAATTTCAACTTTGCCACTTCTATCTTTGCCGCTCGCGCCGCCATATTGAAAAAATGACGCCTTTTAGCAGTTTTTTTGACAATATCTTCTTTCCTACTAATATTCCCATAAATACTGAGTCATCATATCAGCCGCATATCATATTTTAATCTTGCTTGCCTCTAGTGGCTGTGATACAACATCTGCACTCTTTAATCAAAAAAAATGAAATTTATTAATGTACTTCAAAAGAATCCAAATTTAAGCGAGGTTATCCAGGTATTTCAAGATCCAAATGCTGATCCAGAGATAATGACTAAAGCTGGAGACGCTTCTTTTTGAATTATACAGTTATAGTGTTGTGAAAAATAAAAAAGATGTCTTTGCACAACTATAAATATAGTCCAATAACTGAAGACCTGAAAGTACCCAAAGCTGTAAATAAATCTGTACATTTTTCATTTGTGCGCAATTTTAGGTCTTTGCGGATGGTTTTCGAGAGGAAAAGTTTATCACGAGTCCGCGTGAAACTCTCGCCAAAATGGCCCTCAATATTAAAATTTGAGTTTTAAGAAAATTTTGTTTAGCACAAAATGAAGATCACCTAAAATCTACAAAAATGGCCTTTACCATTTTTTCCACCATACCAATATTTTTCGCAAAAACGGCCGTCGAAAAATCCATTACATTTCACACTGGATACATGTGGCTAAACGGCTAAAAATGCAGATGGGCAAAACAATTTTTTATCAAAACACAAGAAAGATGGTAAAGGAAATTTTCTGGAATCATTGAACACTTGCTAAGGTCTCATTATAAAAAAGAAATGTTAATAACAAACCATTTTTTCAAAAAATATCAATAAATTAATGGGATACTGTCAAAATATTGTAAAAAAAATTGACCGCTATTTTTAATATTCTAGAAAAATCAGAATGGAACTCATATGCAATGCTATGTATTGGTTTTTTCCCATTCCGATGAACTTTAAATGATTAAAAAAAATGTACATTATTGCCCGAGAATAACAATTTAGCGTAGAGGGCAGCTGAAATAGGGACTTTTGGGCCGTTATCTCAAAACTTTCGATTTTTCGAAAATATTATAAGAACCATTTTTGTAAATTACAAGACATTTTATTTTTTGTTTAAACAAAATTCTCCACGTTGCATATTTTGGCAGATAAAATAAACCCATTTTTCGGGCCTTGAGGGTCATTTCAGACCTTTCCCACCTGTTAATGTTGATAATTTTTTTTGCTCGAAAGCATCCCGAAGACCTAAGAATTGCGCCACAAGGGAAAACTGTACAGATTTATTTACAGCTTTGTTCCCATTTACTGGACTAATATACATGTTTTACAAAATCAGCATATAAGAGTAAATTTAATATTGAGTCGCTACACCAACAGAAGCAGCAATACGACAACCTTTGTTTCGAACCTATCACCAGGTTCAGCACCAAATACAGAGCAATGAGGATGGCACAGAAACAAGAATGGGCTAATTCATGTTACGACACTCAAGCCCCCAGCTCCAAAAATTTGCTGAAACTTATTTCTTGCAAATGCAAAAAGAGATGTCAGACAGCCAGTAGATGCAGAAAAGCAGGGTTTAAATGCTCCGTTATATGCACGGATTATAGTGGTACAGTGACGGCCATTAAATATTGGGCAAAAATTTTCAAATTTTGACTTTCTGCCAATTTTTGTAAATAACTCTTTTTTACCTTGTTTTACTTTTAATTACTATAAATAAAGCATAAGGTAAAAGAAATTATTTATATTTTTAAAAACTAACAATTTAATAAATTCAAACAAACTTAAATATCCTTTTAAACAAATTTAATATTTTATTGCGGCCCCGTTTTTTTCTAAGACAGAGTTTAGTCTTCCAGACATTGAATGGACCAAAGCCCGGCGTAGTCCGGAATTCCGGAAATTTTATCCTTAAGTTCTTTAAAATTTTGCGGTCCAAAATTATCTTCCCTATTTATTTTTTACCTAATAGGCCCCAAATATTTTCCACAACATTTAAATCCGGACTACGTGCGGGCCACGGTAAAACTCCCATACGCTATTCTTTTATCCATTCATCGACTTGTCGGGCCGTATGAACGAGACTCTTATCTTGCTGAAGGGTAAAATTTCTGTCCGGAAATCGATCCAGTACAGTAAAAAGCATGATATTCTGTAGAAGATCTATATATACCTCCGGATTGAACCTTCTAACATACACCAAGTCCTTGTGCACTCAGCCACCCCCAAACATTTACCGAAAATCAACCACTACATCTGTCTTTTTGGGTATATTATTTATTAAATTGTGTTCCTTGAGGCCTGTATACCTTAAGTCTTCCATTGCAACACGACTGAAACACTTTTTATCGGTGAATATTATATTTTCCCAAAACATTCGGAGGTTCTAAGTAAAATTGTAGAGCAAATTCAATGCGTTGTTCTTTATTTGCATTTGTTAAAAACGGTTTTAAGGCTGTAATTCGGATATTTGCCTTATTCTTCGCCGTGCCGTTCTAACCAATGCTGGGAAATTGCTTTCCGTTTTTGCTGTTACTACAGATTTAAATGGTTGGTTTTTTAAAACATTAACTAAATTATTGTCTTGTTCTGGATTGAAGTTTAGCGACCAATTCTTCCAACCTTTTTCTCAAAAAGTGTTTTTCTGCCATTTTTTTTTAAAAAAATTAATAGTACTCTTTGGGATGTTAAGCTCTTCTGCCACATCCCTTCTGGCCAACCTTTCTTTTTAATAATTAAATTTAAAAAGTATTAATTATTCATTAGAATAACTAATACTTTTTGATCCAAAGTTAAGTTTGGCATTTTAAAAAATATTATTAGACACTGACAACGGACACCTGTTTCTTTATTAGGTTTTTCAACAAGTATTTATATTCAGTAGAAGGTGGCATAAGCCTATTTAACAAGAGGGAAAAGAATTGAACAAGATTTAATGGCCGTTACTGTACATGTGATAATTTGCAAGTTCCATCACATGACAGCGATGAAAAGAAAGAAACGGAGACCATCATATCGGAACAACTATGCGACATTTCTACCTGAATTAAGTACTTCATGAAACAAGTGATATGGGCTGCCCGATTAATGGAAGATCATTAAAAAAGTGTATTGAAGTTTAAGGAGACAAGATTGACAAATAACATGTATTTCAAACCATTAAATCGTGTTTTTTATTGTATTAAAATACCTATTAAACAACTTGATAACTTACAAACGTCATGTAAGTAGTTACATACCCCAAATATCCCAGCAGCTTTAATCTGCTGCAAATCGTAAGTGTTACTTGCCAGTAAAACCAACAGTAAACTTTATGATTTTAGTTTATTTACGACCAAAGACACATGCATACTGAGAGGGTATTAAAACTGTTTAATTATGAAGAGAGTATGCTCCATCTATTTGCGATGGGGGAATACGGAGAAGCTTGAGATTAATCAACTATAAAATTAACAACTAAATAGTAATTTTGCTGTATCTGCAGTTATTTTGTTGTAATTATTTTTAAATATTGTTACAAGCTTTAAAAATATGTGTTTCGTTAATAGAAATGTAGAAAGTAAAAATTATTTTATTTTGGTTAATAATTTATGTGAAATAAATTAACTTAGTTTTTCCCATTTTCGAAGGCCATTGCGGATTATCTTGAGGGCGCTGGAGACATTCATTTTACACTTTTCTTGCATCCTGCAGTAAAAGAATACTTTTAGCTAATTCTAGACTTTTCCATTCTTCTTCACATTACTATAAAAAGCGCGAAGGAAGTCCGCACGGGCCAGTATATTTCTGACTTTCAAAGCGAGTAGAAGTTGACAGACAGTAAAGGTTTAACATTTATCATAATTACCTTACGTTAAATTTTTGTTACTATAGAAACGTTTGTGAACCTAATTTTCAATAAAAAGGTGTTAAACCAGGATCCGTGTTTTTATACGGGGTGTCACGGAACATTTGGTGTTAGAAGAAGACCCACCAGGAAGTCGACGAGATTAAAAAATATTTGAATGCCTGTTGGGACCAGACAGCAAACAGCAGCTGTGAAAGAATTAAATGAACTAATGAGGCAAATAATGCAAGAAATGAGAACCAGCCTAGAATCCATGAAAGAAGACCTAAAAAAAGAAATGAAGAGAAGTCTAGAAAAAATAAAAGAAGTCAAAAAGAAATAAAGAGAAGTCAAGAATAAATGAAGACAAGTCAAGAAGCAATGAAGAATAGCCAAAAATCCATTAGAGAAGATCTAAAAAGAGAAATGAAGACCAATCAAGAAGAAACACGACAACAAATAGAGAAAATCTCAAAAGACATTAAAAAAAGCAAAGCAGAAATTAAACAAGAGCTAAAAGGAAAGATGGTAAAGATCCGTAAAACCTAAAAGGAAAGTTTTATCAAAGCCAAGATAAGATAAGAAAACAAAGAAAACAAATGTTGCTTAAGTTAAAACGTTCCAAAGAAGATGTTAAAATAACAATAGAAGAAATATGACAACACACCGTACAGTTGGTTAAAAGTCAACAAGTCCAAGGCCAAATACAACAGAAAGAACAACAATTACAGCGACAAATAAAAATATGGCTACCGCAGGTGTCGTGTCAGAATGTGGTACCGGAATTACCGTTATAATACCAACAACTTTCAATGGCAAGTTACCCTGGGTAATGTATCTCCGACAATTTGAAGCTGCTCCCAATGGTAACAAATGAAGTTTACAGAAGAAGGCACGTGTCCTAGTACTTGCCCTTCGAGGTGAAGCTATGAAGGTTTTAAGAAACATTCTCGAAGCAAAACAATGCGACTATGAATCAATTGTGAAGTTCCTGGAAATGAGATACGGTGAAGCCCATTTACAGGAAGTTTATAGGGCGAAGACAAAAATACAATAAAAGCCTTCAGGAGTATGAAACGGATAACGTACAGCTCGCTAATATGACACATTCAGCCTACCCAGAAGAAATTAAACAAGAATTGGCAGTAGGTAGTTTCATTAAAGGCTTACGTGATCCGGATATGAACCAGGGGTTAAGAATGGCTAGACTTAAGAAAATATCTGAAGCTCTTGCATATGCACTTTAATTTAAAGCAGCTAAGCACATATCTAGGGGTCAGACAAGAGTTTGAAGGTTAAACTTTGTTCCAGAAGACTCAAATAATGATTTTGCAAGAGTGATAAGGGAACCACAGAAGGAAACCACACTATGACATTTGAAAGAAGAAATAACATCTATTTCTGAAATTGTGGTAAAGAGATTGTACCAGATTCAATGCCCCTGCCAGTAGTTTGGAAAACTCCCAGTAGCCAGCTTTAAAGGGCGAAAGCTTGCTAGGTGCTACCAACCCCACCAACAACAATAATGAGAGTTTTCCAGCTGCAAAACAATTGTTTCAGCTTGGTAGTACCTAGAAATGTATGCTGTCTGGAATGCGGGATGGTACTGGATACTGGTTCCACACATTCTATCGTGAGGCCGAACATCGTAGCCCATTGCAAAATATTTCGCAGTCACTCTACTCGTTACTTTAAAACAAGCATAACATTTTTTTTATTATACTTACCTGAAAATACTACATTTTCAACTGTGTATAAAATACAGTAAATATGACATTTTCAGAACAGCGCACGGAATTTTTTTCCCGATCCCTCTTTCCGTGCGCTTATACAAAAATTCATCCATGGAAACTGTTCATAACAACGATTTTATTTTCTGTCAGTGAAATTTATGCAATTTTCAAAAAATGAATTCAGATTTGGAAGAAAATCCGAATATTTCCGATATTATATTACAACAAGCGGCAGAAGTGAGTGCAGATTTATTACCAGTGAAATCCAGGTTAAGATATGAACATGAATATCACATTTTTACCGAATGGCGGACTCAGAAAAGAATCAAAATTGTGAGTGACGATATTTTCTTAGTTTATTTTTCTGAAAAGCCAAATCTATGAAGTCATCCACCTTATGGAGTCGATTTTCCATGTTAAAGAGTTATTTGGCAAAAAGAAGAAAATACTCACAACCAATATCCAAAAACTATCGCTTTTTTAAAACGACAAGCTGTAGGATATGTACCAAAGAAATCCAAGGTTTTTACATCAGAACAAGTAACCAAATTTTTATGTGAAGCTTTAGATGGACAATATCTACTAGCAAAGGTAATTTTAGTGTTTGGCATCTTCAGCGCATGCCGCAGAGATGATTTAATACGTTTGGGTTTAGACGATGTGGAAGATAATGGGCGTTTCCTGTCGTGTTCTTACGAGATGGAAAAACTCACAGGTCAAGAAGTTTTACCATTACCAATGAAAATTGCAAATTTAATCCCTGTACACTTTACCGTAAATACGCAGATCTCCGCCCTAAAAATATGGAGAGTAGAAGATTATTTGTTGCATACCGAAACCAAAGATATTACGCTCAACATGTTGGGTGCCATACTATCAGTGGTATTCCAAAACTTGTTGCACAATACTTAAAGCTAAAAAATCACGAAGATTATACCGGACATGGGCTAAGGCGTTCTTCGGCTACCATTTTGGTAGAAAGCGGCGGTGATTTGCTCACTTTGAAAAAACACGGAGGATGGCTTTCTTCCAATGTAGCAGAAGGATATATAGAGAAGTCCATACTAAGAAAAATTGAAGTATCCCAAAAGTTGTTTAGGCTTTGTAACTTGGAAACTACAAAATCTGTATCAGTCAATCAAGAGAACCAAAACATACACGAACACTCTGCTTTAACATCTTTAGTTCAACAAAAAAAAATACAAAAAGAATTTAGCTTCAACAATAATACGAATTGTACAATAAATATAACCATTAATCATAACGGTTCCGTCCAAAATTAATTTTCTTAGATTTATTTGGCTTTTATTTTTTTGTTAATTTGTTTTACTGTTTTAAAAATAAAAATAAATAATCGCAATTTTCTTAAATCATTTTTTGCGATGAATTTGTCACGCGTGCACGGAAAAATCGTCATTTCCGTACTGGTAATGAAATATACTATTCCAGCCCTCAACACTTTACTTCAGTCAATAAAAAGCAAATAAAACTTTAATGGTTTCTATTGACAAAAATACCTTTACATCTCAATAATACATTTTAAAAACACTTTTTGTCCGTGGCCTTGTACACCCTCTAATTTTTTCAAGCCCGCATTTTCTCC
>JAHBCN010012605.1:0-12500 GCA_019359885.1 Listronotus oregonensis
GTTGGTAGAAATTTTTTTATAAACAATCTGCAGATAAAGGGGGGGCCCAATAGGGGATAAAGCTCGATATCTCCTAAATTGTTATAGAAAAAAACCAAACATACAAAAAAATAAAAAAAAGGGGAAAAAAATAAAAAAATTATTTACTATTCCAGAATTTTTCTATTATTCCACTGCCACTCAAGACAACCCCTTTTTATTTTTAGCTTTTCCCCAAAAAAAAAAAATTTGGGGGGAAAAAATCAATTTAGAAAAAATCCCCCCCCCTGTATATTATGGGGGAAATTGTAGTTATATAGGAACAATGTCGACGTAGATGGTTTCTAAATATTATTTTTGGTTTTGACTTTTCCGTCTAAACCGGAACTGATTTTTACAATCCATTTATATAAAAAGTATTCCTTTATCATATGGCAAATATATTTTTTATTAATCCATTACTTTCACATTATTTAAATTTTTTTAAGAAGCAATCTAATGGTGCAATTTTACAGTAAAAAACAAAAATAATGTATTTCGAATTTTGGGATTTTTGATCCACAATGTAAGTGACATCATTTGATAGCAATTTAAAAAAAAAAAAACATTAAAATTATGAAAGTAATATTCAGCTTCCATAACTTTTGTACTCCTAGTTTTTTTTGTCGTAAAAGTTTTGGGGAGATGTCAATTTTTGTCGGACCATTGTGTCACCATCTCTTTATTTTTGAAACATGTTATTAAATTTATTCGTTATCGTTTTAAAAAGAACTATAGAACTAAAAGAACAAAGTGATCGATTTAATTATTATTTTATTTAAGAAACTCTTACTTATTAAATAATCGCCCCTTTTGACAGTTTTTGACACAGTTTTTGTCATGTCTGTATGAAATGCCTCTGTATATTAAATATAACAATACAATAGTACAATTTAAAAAAAAATTGCAGAAGTGCAAGAGTCTTGCAGGTCGGTCTTGGTCTTGCGAGTTTTTTCACACCTCGGTCTTGGTCTTGGTCTTCCATCCCCCCGGCTTGGTCTTGGTCTTGCAAGCGAAAAGGAGTTTTGGGGGCTTCGGGTTTTGGTTTTTTTTTCAAGACCAAGCCCAAGACCGCAAGACCAAGACCGGTCTCGCTCATCACTAACCCCCAAAAAGGATAAGTTTTTCCTTTGCATTTAAAAGTTGAAATGAATAATTTAGTTAAAGCAATATATCGAAACGAAATAGGGTTTTATATCCAAAACAAAAATTTTCGAGGCTAAGCAAAGCAAAAATTAAAAATGGCATATTTGTGGCTCTACAAATACGAGAATTAATAAAAGGTGGATTACTAGAAAATATACAAAATGATACTGAATCAAGAGCTTGGAGGGCCTATAAAAAATTGCGAAAATTTACATATTTTTTTCCTGTACATTACCATAAAAAATACTTATTTTTATTCCTTTCACGTAGTTGTGGTGAAAAGCTTGGTAGCATTTGTTACATTTTTCGAGCGTTTAGTAGCTGCTCCTTGAATCAACAGTAATATAACCGTTTTATTTTTAAAACGCCGTTAACCCAGAGCAAGAGCTCGTAATTGTTATTCTACTCATACATAAAGATTTTCCTTTTTTTTACTGGTTAAAAATTTTAATAAAAAAATAGAAGAAAGTAACTGACGGTATTTTTAAAAATTTAAAATACTGATATAATGTAACAAATTAAAAATCAACGAATTTTTATTTCTTTACATAAAAACTTAATATATATTTTTTTAATAAAATTTGATTTTTTATTTTTTAATATTAATTGATAATATTACATATTTATATTTTCTTTAAAAAATTTTTTTGATAAACATACAACATTTTATAATTAGGAGTTTAATTTAAATGCACAAACATTTGTAATAATAATCAGATAACAATAACAAATAGTTAAAAATGACAGACATTTTTAATAAGTATAGGATACCTGTTAAAATGCATTGATTAAAATTGGGTCCTTGGTAAATTACATCATTTAAAAAAGTAATGCTTTTTTAAAACTATATTATCTAAATGAGAATTAAATATATGAACTATATAATTTTATATAATAATAACATTATCTATGCCAAAAAAGACATATTAAGACTGTCTATTAAAAAAAAGGTACATGATCTCATGGTCATCGAACGAAGAGGGTTATATCTGTGACTTTCCTTGTAATTTAAAAAGAAAATGTAAAATAGTTATCTTGTGTACGTTTTTTCAAATGTTTTTAATTGTTTTAATTAAAAAAAAACATTAATTAATTAATTTAAAAAATACGACATAAAATTATCATCTTTTTAAAGAACACAAATTTTTAATTATAAGTAACAACATAATTAATTTAATCATCTATTTAAATTTTATTATCAAATTAATAATTTTTTTATTGAAATTGCAATTTTTTCATGCAAATTTAATTAATTTTCTTGTTACTTAAAATGAATTAGAAATTATTTTTATATGGACGTATGAATTGGTTCAGATATTTAAAAATTATTATGGGAGTCGACGTTTGAGTTATTAATTATTTTTATAATGAAAAATGATAGGAATTTTACAGTCCGCCTAATATTCTCTGACAAAGCTTATTCGTAAATTAAATATTTAGGTACATAAACATTAGTATCATTTTCACGGCAGACTTTAACACGAAAAGTTTACCTTAAAATGTAAGTTTATAAGTAAAAAAAACTTCACAAACCACAAAACTATAAAATGTATTAAAAAAAGTTAGGTTTATGTAAAAGTCTAGTATTCTTAGATTTTTACAAAATAATTTTTATTTATCTGATATTATTTGTAACAAAAAAAATAAACATTTAGAAAGTTTTTGTTTTACTTTCAAATAAACAAACATTTTTGTTTATATAAACCAAAGGTAGAAAATAATAAGTTAATTTGTTAGACCAACAGCTAGTTATGTAAATATTTAAAATTTTAACAAGCTACAAATGATTTCCTTTGCCAACGTATCCGCCGACGCGTTTTACCTGCTGTGACCTTATATCATTATCAATAGTCTGTGCCACTATAAGGTCTACGAAAATTAGAAAACATATCCACGAACTTAAAACAGTTCTCGCGAAATACAATAACAAGCAGCTAAATGCCTTACCTTCTTCTTAGAAACCGAATAAATCAGTCTTTCTCAAAGTGGGCGATAACGCCCCCCTGTGGGCGCTGGAAGCCGATAGGGGGGCGGTGAGCGACCCAGAAAAAATTGGGGGGCGCTAATGTGATTTTGGGGGGCGATGGATGTTTTGTAACTTTAGCTACTTTATTTTTAAAATTCACTGAAATTAAAACCCTTTTCTACTACACAAACATCCATTTACTAGTTCATATTTTTATCCTATCTTATTGTATGAATATAAATTAATATATTAAATATTTAATATTTTTAATGATTCACAACGCTATTTATATTTTAAAAGTTTATAATATAAAAAAATTATCTAGGGAACAATAATGAATTTGTGATACTTTTTAAAGTGATTTATTTCCATTTCTCGTTTTTTTTTGCTGAATTTTCTTATAAATTCTATTTTTTTTGTTGGTAGTCTTCAACAAGAAAGGTTCAGACAAGTCAAAAAAAATATTAAAAGTATATAATCTACCCAAAAAGTTTTAAGAAAATTTGATTCTTGTTCCCTAGACAATTTTGATGAGTGTATTTAGTAATAGGTATCAAACACTAAAAAAGACATTCGTGTTTCAAGTGTCGCAGGTGAGGTGCTCACCTCCGAAGACACATGTTAAAATTATGTATATATTGTTGGGCCAAGCAGAACACTTGCCGAACGCGGGATTTTTTTATGTACCTAATCAGAAAAAAATAAAGAAAAATAAAATTAAAATTAGATGGTTCAATTATAATTCACGTTTGGGGGAACAAATATTGTACGATTTACTTGTGCAACCCCGTATTTTAGTCCGTCAACGTTCGTCGGTCCGTGTTTGCGGAGTGCGGGTTTTCCCAATACACAGCCGCGGCTTGCGACCGTCCGGCGCCCACGACTAGAATTTGTCGCGCGAACGATTCGTTTAAAAAGAACGAATCAGTGCACTGATTTGAATAAAATAATTTCCTGTTTTCAATGGGTTCCAATCGTTTTTGAACCACTTGCTCGATAGCTCGCGTTGAAAACGAACCTAGTTTGGGTGATTCATTTCGTTCATAAGGTCACTAAGGCAAAATCGGAGTTAAACCAAAGATTCGGTAATTCGGTATTTTATGACGACAAATCGGTCGTTTTTGTGCTACGACCTGGCAAGTGGCGAGTGGTCTGTTATATTTCGTTTTTGCTCACATTACCAGAGGTGTATTAGGCAAACAATTTATGCGTATTGACGGTTCGAGTCAGTTTTGGCTACTAAAAGAACTTTTTTATTTTTTTTAGCTATTCTTTTGAACAAAGACTTAATTTGGACGTACAATTCTAGGTTTTTATTAATTATAAAATTTTATTTCAAATATATTTTTTTAAATAATAATTATATCAAAATTCATTTATCATTCATTCAAGTGAATAAATCAAATTAATCGATTCAGTAAAAAGATGCGAACTTCCCACCTCTAGACGTGACGTTCCGCCACATGCACGCATCGCACTCGCTCGCCTTCCCGCCACTTCGCCCGCTACCCGGAATACTCTTAATACTGTAAAGTTGAATTATCATTGCTTAATGTTGATTATTGTTAATTTTGAATAAAAGATACTCTTAATATTGTAAAGTTGCATTAACCTCTCTGGTAAGGACAGTGTCGTTTAGAATATAGGTTTAATTAAACTCCAGGCGACACTTTAAAATGTTATTGAGATTTTTAAGGTGAAAAAGAAATGGGGGCGCTACAACATAACTGATTTTCAGAATATTTGTAAAAATGCTTTGGGAAAATACCGCGTCGAGTGAAAATTGGGACCGAGACGTGGAGGAGGCACCCAGCAGCGAAGGAGAAGCTTGCGAGGGGCTGCGTGCATTGGGGCTCGATGGAATTTTCGCTAGACGCGCTAGGGTTTACTGGCATTTTTACCCAAACTTCCCCAAAGTTTTATGAAAATGTGAATATACAATTTGTAACTTTTAATCTCAACTTTAAAAAAACCGTTTTAAAAATTCTTATCGGACCTAATATTCACGGGACTTGCAAGATAAGGGCCTAATTTGTTTTAAATGCGATGGAAAAAACTAATAATGCGACAATTTTTATCTTTCGGCACCTTAAAGTATATGTTATTGACTATCATTTCTCAAAAATCAGCCCTTAATATTGAAAATTAACGGACATACGAATTTTTTTTTAAAAAAGGTCTGTTTTAAGCGTTTTTCCGGCTTTTCCGGTGAAAAATGGTCGGATTGGGATTTTTAAAAACCGTTTTGTAAGTTTTTAAAATTCTCTACAAACGGTCTTTTATGAGTAAAGTAATATAGCCAGTACTTTTTGTTATATTTAAAATAAAACGAAAAAAGGCTTTTTTTTAATAATTATTGTTTAATAAAATTACCTGAAAAAAATTGCTTAGACTTTTGATTTCAGTAATCTACAGGTTATTCCAGAAGTCATGACGCAGTCAGATATCTGTTAACATTAATTACAAAAATGACCTCTTATTTTGCTATAATGATTGGAGTGTAAGGATAAGGTTTATTTTTCTACTTAATTTGGTTACCCCCTTTTACGACGGTCGCCGCTTGGACTAGTACTTATAATACTTTCGCTATTCCGTATAATACATAATGCATATAAATGTGGTAGAATAATGAGAAAGTAAAAATGAAAATATATAATCCTCGTAAAGGTCAATAATTATACTGGTAAGCAAATCATCAAATGATTCTATCTAAATAACAATGAAATAATAAACAAATAAGGGGAGAGTAGGGACATATGATACATACTTAAAATGTTTTATATGTTATTTCAAAAACGACTTATTGAATATAGATTATGAGCCCAGTATGAGCCCCGCCAGTAGTGATGAGGAGACCGGTCTTGGGCTTGGTTTCTTTTCCTAAAAGACCAAGACCGAGACCAAGACCAAGACTGCCTTTTTGCTTGGGAAACCCAAAACCAAGACCGGGGTATGCAAGACCAAGACCAAGACCAAGACCGAGTAGTGCAAGACTACGCAAGACAAGACCGGCCTGCAAGACTCTTGACCGGCGACTTTTTTTTTATATTATTATATTAAATGTTCATATTCAATATACAGAGGTATTTCATAGGGCAAGAAAAAAAATGTGTCGAGAACTGCCAAAAAGGCGATTATTTAATGACTTACAGGTTTCTTTAATAAAATAATAATTAAATCGATCACTTTGTTCTTTTATACAGTTCTCTAACAACAATAACATGTTTAAAAAAAATGAGATGGTAACCCAATGGTCCGAGAAGTCTAGATATTCCAAAACCGTTCACGACAGAGAAAAACTAGGGGAAAAAGTTATAGAAGCTAAAAAATTATTTTCATATTCCTAATGATTTTTTAAAATTTAAAGACCCTGAAAGTGATGCCACTTACGGGGTGGATCAAAAATTTCCAAAATCCGGAAATACATTCTTTTTGTTTCACACTGTAAGAAGTTGCACCATTAGATTATTTAGATTGCTTTTTAAAAACTAAGATATAAATGTGTAAGTAATGGATTATTAAAAAAAATTATTTGTCATGCCCAAGTAAGTTTAAAGGTGTATGGAAGCCCAATACTGTAGAACAAAATTGTCCAGGCGTGCAGGGCAGCGGGAATAGGGGGTTGGCCCCGCGGAATTTACGCAATGAATAGTAGGTCAGTTCCGGATTTCCATAATTCTTTGTTACAATCTATAAAGTTGACATCATCAAATGTCAAATTTCAACATTCACTGTTTTTTTTTTGTACAAAATTGTTGGTTGTTAAAGGATACTACTATAGAATATTTAAAATTATTGTGTAATATTAGATTTTATATCATCTGATATAATATGGAAAGAATAGATGGCGCCACTTTACTGCCTTTTATTTAAATGGTCGATATATTTGGAAGTTTTTATTTTTACCAAAAATCTTTGTAAATAAATAAAAACACGATTTTTTAAAATAAATTTCAAACATTGTATGATAGTATATGTACTAATCACCAATTTTGTGATAAAAGAAGGGCAAGATAGTGTAAATGAGTTTTATCTAATCCTAAGATTCTGGTTGTACTTTAAAAAAGTGAAATTTTTTATAACTGTTTTTTAGGCATATACTTTCCACTAATAACAAACACTCATGAGACAGAATAACAGTGGTTAAAAATGTTTAGTAACCTTTGGTACCTGAGTATCCATTGTAACAGTATCCGTTAAATACTATGTGGGTACAGTATGTCGAGCTTAAAAAGTTGATAATGCAAGATTAAGAAACCAAAACTCTAATTTATTTTTAAACAAATGGTATTGTCTCGAAAGTTGCCTTCTCTCCAATTTTGATCAAATTTGGTATACAGGGGTTTTTTGGGGCGCTGATTACAGATCTGATAAAATATCTTTTCGGCAACGTTTCGTTTTCGAGATCTTTATCATCAAAGTTGAAAATTAAACTAACCTCATTTTCACTATATTCTCCCTTCTTTTTGTACACAATTGTACAGTGGCACAAGATATTTTATAAACACCTTTTAAAACCTTGTATTTTATTTATTTTACATCTTTTTTCCATTAAATTGCGAACTTTTAAGTTCAAAGGCAGCAGCCATATTTGCTTAAAAAATAAAAGTGTAAAAACGGTGTAAAATAAACATAAAAAAGTTTTTAAAATGTGTTTGTGCAATATTGTGTGCCAATTTAGTGTAAAAAATCAAGAATTTTGTGCAAAAAGAAGGAGGAATAGTGTAAATAAGGTTAGTTTTCAATTTTGACGATGAATATCTCGAAAACGAAACATTGCCGATTTTTTTTTAGATTTGTAATCAGTGCCCCAAAAAACCGTACCAAAATTGTACTTCCTTTCATTCAATGGACCTGTATATATTAAAATTTGCCTGCTCTGCCCAGTAATCAATAATTTTGATCCTTTAAAAGAGTGTACTAAATTATTAAATGAAATAAAAGTACCTAAATGTAAACCTTATTTCTTTTTAATAATCCACAGAAATACACAAACATTGTGAAAAACATCTAAAAGATTGCCTTACTTTTCTCACTAATATTTCCTATGAAATTTTCATTTTTTATTATTCATAATTGATATATTATTATGTATTCGGTTACCTAACGTTACGTCTTATCAGAAGCACCTAATTTAAATATAAAACATACTTACCTAAAGTTAAAAAGACGGGTATGTTACCCCTGGATTTGCAAGACAAAACCATACAACCTCTAGTCATTTTGTTACGATATTAGGTATAAGTAACAAACAATAAACACAAAATTATGGTCACAATTTAATAAACACTAATCACTAAAATAAGAAGGTTTTTATCAATCCAAAAAACGGTACTCCGGCTCTCATAAAATTATAATGTTTGTTCACACTGATTTATCAGTGTCAGTAAGTAGGCAACACATTAAATTATTTCGTGGAATTTTGTTATTGCGCAGAATCGGCGGGGCCAACTCTGACAGTTATTTTCATACTGGGCTGGACATTTTTTGATCGAATGGGCCATAGCATTGGGCTTCCATACACCTTTAAACTTCCTTGGTCATGCCACATAGGAGTACTTTTTATATAAATGGTATTTAAATATCACTTCCGGTTTAGACTTTTAGACGGAACAGTCAATGCCAGAAGAAAAATGATAACGTCATTTTTGTCAAAACCTAAAATGATATTTAAAAATCATTTACGTCGCATTGTTCCTATATAACAGTTCAACAATTTCCAGTATAAGGTACAGGGTGGCGAAATTCTGAAGTAGAAAATAACATCACATTTTACGCCTTTTTTTCTAAAATTTTTATACATTCATTTTTTTACTATTAGGAACGATTTTAGAGATATTGATCTATATGACACTATTAAGCCACCTTGTATGATTTTATGCAGAATATTTATAAAGTATTTGTACAGCAAATGTTTTACTTATTTAAAGATTAAAAGATCATAGAACTTAAAATTTCTTTAATAATTTTTTTTTCAAATCAGAAATCAACGATTACAACGAAAATTAAAATAATTCTTAATACTAAAATGTTTTTTATGCCACTTAATGTAAAAAAGGAGGTTGGGTCTCAATTTAACTAAAAATGGAGCTCTATAAATAAACCCCTACATCACTGACATGCCCTTCATTTAAAATATAAGGCGTGTTGTTAAATTCATCAGATGGTTTAACGCTGAAATCTATCATGACGTCACACTAGATTACCGCTATTTTATCCTTGTCCATATACTACAAAAAAACCACGGTCATCTTTCTTTAGCGCTTCTCCATTAATTAATTTAAAAACGGCTTGATGAAACAGCGATTAGTGCGCACGATTCATCGATGAATTTAACAACACGCCTATGCTTTTTAATCAAATAATTCAAATGTACGGGTAAGGTTAAAATTGGTATATTTTAAAATTTTAAAGCAAAAAATATAGTCTTCATCTTTGTTTATTTTTAAGTATTTAAAAAATATTTTTATTTAAAATTGCTTGGTTTAAATTATTACTAACAAAAAAAGCAAGACCAGCAAGACTCTTGCAGCAAGACCAAGACCAAGACCAAGACCGGGTGGTGCAAGACCAAGACCAAGAACAAGACCTTCTTTTGGCTTGCAAGACCAAGACCAAGACCAGGCTTGCAAGACCAAGACCAAGACCAAGACTAGCCCGGTCTTGGTCTTGGTCTTGCTTTGCTCATCACTACTCGCCAGTTAATCTTACAACAAAAATACTATATTAAAAAAATCACTAGATCTTAAAAGCCTTTTTGCCATTATTAAAAAAAACTGAATTACGCACAAGATTTGTCAAAATATTTTTATAGCATTTATTGTTTTTTTTTTATCTTGGGACAGTCCACGAAGGCTGTTGGCTGAAATTTTTTTCGGGATATATTTCGGTCTTAGGTAACCAAGTTGATAGATATTCTACTGGTTGTTATTCGAATGACATGTTATTAATAGATTTAAGGTCTGTTTTGTGTATTCTTAGTTGCCTATGCTATAATCGTTTATTAATAGAAATTCTTGCATTAATGAAAGCTAATAATAAGGGCGGTTAATAATGAAGGTTAAGATCATTAATCGTTAATTATTGCCAGAGTTAGTTACAATATTTTTTCGGTACTCATTTTGTTGTTAATTTTTGAACACCACGGTTTTTTTCTGAATTTTTGTCGGGATGTATTTGAGTTTTAGGCAACCAACCTGACAGATGTCAATGTTGATATTTGAATGCCAAGGTTATCTAGGTAAAAGTTCCAAACCAAAAGACCATTTCGCAGGGCCGCCGGCAGAGAGGGTCAGGGGGTGTCCGTCGACCCCCTTGGCTTTTTAAAAATTACCTAAAATAAAACATTTTCCTTTTAAATCCTTAAATTTTACAATATTGCCTAGGAATTTAAATGAGTATGATTATTATTTAGAACTTAAAGTTTTTTTTGCTTATACTAACATTGTATTTTATAAGAAAATGATAATGGATGATCTTATATACGTTTATAAAATTTACAAATAAAAAATTGCCAAGAAGTTATATTATTAGTTAGATTATTTGTGAAATTTTAGAGTTTTGTTAAATATCGTTGCAACAAACTTGAAGTTGGCGGTTGGCTAAAAAATTATAAATCTGTTTAAATTTCATAAATATGTGTTACTTTGGAAAAAGTTATTCAATAGTTATTTGGTTGTAGCTATTTGAAAAAAGTATGACATCAGAATAAATAAAATAGGTATTATACAGGGGTAATTCAAAATTTTCCAAACAAAGTAAAAATGCGAAAAGGAGGCCATGCCTTGGTATTTAGGCGTAACTTTTAATTTTTAATAACTTTTCTTTCGCAGTTTTCAATTGCGATAACCTGTATATTCTATGACTTTTAACAAAACTAACTACTGCAAATATGTATATATATATATATATATATATATATATATATATATATATATATATATATATATATATATATATATATATATATATATATATATATATATACAGGGTAAGTCTGTGAAGTGGACCTTGCTTTAAATATTTAAATTGAAAGAAATGTTTTATACAAAAATATTTTTTGATTTTGCTGCTCTATATTTTTTGCGAACAACGTTATGTATAAGGATGTATCAAAAAGCCCGTACAAGGACAAAGTTAATATTTTTAAAATGACTCCCTATATTTTTTGGTGCATTTTTGTTTTTATAAAATTCTAGATATTTTTATCTGACATATCATATCCCTATATTCAATTGTTTACGAGATATTTTCATTTAAATACACATTAAGAATAAAAAAATCCGCTCATCTCTTAATGTTTTTTTACGTAAGTAATTAGATATCATATGACGAATAGAAATAGGTAAAACCTTAAACAAGAAAAAAAACGATTGAAACAACTTTTTTACAGGTTAATAAAACTGTCATTTTGACATTTTTATTAATCTCTATAGCATATATGGTTATTATGCAACTCTCAAAAAACCGCTAAAACCATAGAAACGTAAAACAACATTAAAATATGAGCGGATTTTTCCCTTCTAAACTTGTATTTAAATGCGAATATCTCGTTAACACTTGAATATAGGGATATGATATGCTTAATAAAAAATATTTAGAATTTTATGCAGAAAACAAAAATGCAACAAAAAATATACGGAGTCGGAGTACTATTACTACTAAAATATTACGCAAAAAAACTTTCTTACTCACATAAAAAAAAGAATACCTAAAAGAATTTTATGGTGTGGTTCCCTTTTATTACATCGACTTAAAATAATTCCCTGTTTATTAGGAAATTTTACTTTAAGAAGTTTGAAGTCCGAATTAATATGGCACAAATCACAGTGGTTTAGCGATTCATTTTTTGTTTTTTTATTTACAAATACAAAACCTTTTTTAACACTGTTTACTTTTCCTCAATATATTTTAGGATTCCTACTTAACGGTTATTAAGGTCTAAACTAATTTACAAACTTAGGGAAATATATAAAAACAATAAATAATACGAAATAAATAAATTGAGAAAATAAGAAATAAAATTTCATTAAAACGATTTGTTAAACAACAGTTTGTCCAGTTGATTTCTCCATCTTCCCCCAAAATAAGACATCAAACACAATATTATGGTCGACCCCGAATTTAAAAACCATGGTCACTTTTCCATCTACGTCTGACGTCATGGTCAACCACGATGGACAACATCTATGCGAATGTAGTCGATCACATCCGATCGGTACTGGCGCTCGAAATTCAAAGTTGATTCGCAACATACGCGCAAATTAATCCGCGATTTTTATGTCGAACCTGGCAAGCGTTACGTGGAAATCTGTGAAAATTCTGTGAAAACTTAGTTAGAAAATAATTTTTAAGGCAAAGAAAGTTGATT
>JAHBCN010012605.1:15000-26318 GCA_019359885.1 Listronotus oregonensis
CCAAATGCTTTACCTGTCTAGTGAGATAATTTTTTTAATTGTACCATTTGTTTGTTATTTTTTACCATACAGGGTGTTTATTTAATATTGCAAAACATTTTACAGATCGATGATGAAAACACTAAAAAAAGTTTCTATAACATATTATGTCCTAAACTTTTTAACTTTAAAACTATAGGACGGTAAAGATTTATAAAAAAAATATATATATATTTTTTTAAATGATGTAAATAAACATAGACGCATGAAATTTGGAATAGATGTTTAAGTTTTTCAAGTCTTTGTTGAAATAATATTTGTAATCATTTGCTACTATAGGAAAGGGTTAAAATCTGCAATCGCAATGGTTTTTAAAGAGCAATCAATACACCGATGTATTCTAATTTTTTATATGATACAATATAAAGACTAATTACTAACGCACCATGAGTGTTTTCTTTTCTATTTTTCTTTTTCCTGCGTATTTGTTGTCATCTAGGAGTGAAATTTTAGGCCTAAATCTTCAAAAAATACAATTTTATCGAAATGTTTATTTTTGTGTTAAATTCTTACCTTTTCCTTATTTTACAATTGTAAAACTTGATGATAGTGTTCTTATTTGCTTAAACTATTTTGTTAAGTCTTCAATTTTAAATGTGGATGGTAATAAAGAAAGGTCTACTAACACTCTACAAAAAAAGTATCGGATCCAGATTTGTAATATATGGTTTTTGATTTATCTTTGCCTTTTAAGCACAAATTTAGCCATCATGTCACAACTTTTTTCTAACCTAAATACAGGTCTAAAACACCAAAAGTACACTAAAAAACAAAAGCAAAAATAGAGAAACCTCATTTTTTATTTTTCAAATGTACATTTATAAAGATCATGAAAAATAAAAATCCCCTAAGAATTAACGTGTCATGTGATGTTTTTTTATATTCTCAAAAAATCATTATTTTTTTGAAATCAAACGATTTGCGACAAATTTGGTAAAGGGGCATTTTGGGGTCGCTGATTATGAATTCAAAGTCATACTTGCAAAATTCAAAATGACGGGTCCAATATCGGGGACCAAATTTTAAAAGATTTGCTACATAGAGGTTTTAATAGTCGCTGATCACGAATTTGAGGTTAGATTTTTAAAATTTAAATTGGCGAATCCAATATGGCGAAATAATTTTTAAAAATCTCGTCCACCATTTTAAGTTTTAAAAATCTGACCCCAAATTCCTATCAGGAAGACCTCATAATCAGTGACCCGCAAAACACCTTTATACCAAATTTGGTGCCAATCTGTTGATTTTAAGAAAATAATGATTTCTTTGAGGTTCTAAAAATACGTCACGTGAAACATCAATTCTGAGGGTGGATTTTTATTTTTCGTGGTTTGTTTCTAGTAAATGTACATTTGGAAAATTAAAAAAAAATTTTTTTTTTATGGTGTTTTTTCGTACATTTTTGTTGTTTTAGACCTGTTCTTTGAGTTGGAAAAAAGTTGTGACCTGAAGGTCAAATCCTGACCACGTATTCGTGTTTATGAGTCAAAAATACATTGAAAACCATATATCACATCTCTGAGTCTAATATTTTTTTTTTTTGTAGAGTGGTGTTATCAGGGAATTTATTTAAGGACACTAAACATCGGTTATTTAATGTTTTAGTGATTTTAATCACACATTCTTCAAATTTAATAAGAATAAATATCTTTTGGGATCAATATTTTAGATTACATTTAACAATAGTAGCTTTAAAATAAATTATTAGCAAAAATCATCAACCGAATTTGATACATGTAAAAGAACGAAATATATTTTTTTATCTTGGGACAGTCCACGAAGGCTGAAGGCCTAAATACTAACGTGCCCTAAGTGTCTTAGGTGTGGTAAATTTACAAGGGACTTAAATTTTTGGAGATTTGGAGTAAAAGGAAAAACTTCTGCGGGCAGTACGTTTTACAGTCTGAACACTCTAGGGATAAAGGAGCGAACAAAGTGGGAAGTACGGGGCCTCTCAAGTTGGAATGTTAGGGGTTCCAAAAGAATGGCACTACGTGTTGCTCTGTTGGATGCTGCCAGGGGGGGGAGAATTATAGTCATGAAAATACCTATAGAGCGACAGATTCCCCACAGCTTGTCGATAGGCAAGATTTTCCACTGTATATTTTATGGAGCTAGGAAAATTTTATAATAAAGTTTTATTTAATTTCTGTATAATTTCAGTAAAAATAGGGTATGACAAATATTAAAAGGACTTTTAAAAATAATGATTCTCCATATGCTATAAACAATCAGAGTTTATTTAAATAAACCTTAGTTTATGCATTCTTTCCTATGGTAATTGTTTAACAGCAATATTAAAAAATAAATAAATAAAATATGCGATATAGTGTAGGAGTCAAGGCTAATGTTAATGAATTTACAGGTAGATAGTCTAGAGCAAGTAATTGGTTACGACGTCAGCCTTATTACGTCATTTAACAAAAATTTGAATTTCTTGAAAACCCAGAGATAATAATAGATCTGCCCATAATTGGTCTGTCCACATTTATTAAAATTATTATTTCATCTTTAATCTGCCTTAATGGTCTGTTTGATTTAACTTGTGTATGCATAAGTTATGTCAAAAAGCACAGTTTTTATTATAGGAAATCAATGGTAAACCATTGCTTTCTTTGATATTATAATTTTAAATTGCTAAAACTAACAAAACTATTTTTTCCCGATCCCTGATTATCGAGTCCTATATAAGAAAAAGCTTATTTTATGGCATTAAAATAAATGATGTCATAGGCTCGACATAAGACAGCCCCGCTCCGAAGTTTTTTCAAAATCCTAAAGGTTTCCGTAAAGTTAAATGTGTTATTCTACGTCGTTGTCGTTAAAGCCGGCTTTACACGGCATGTTTTACTACAATTTATTGGCCAATAAATTGCTACAATTTATTTTGTGTCGTGTAAAACAAAAATTTTACCCCAATTGATTATAACAATAAATTCTTGCAATAAATTGGAGCAAATATAATTAATAATATACTTAAACTTATTTAATTATGTCTTCCCCATTGTTATTTTAGGTAATATTTTGTTTATGTTAAAATTTTAGCAAAGTGACTTTATAAACCCAAATAATAAATTATTTATAAATAAAAGCTCCAACAAATTGTAAAAGAGACCAAAGGATCATCATATTTTCCTTGGCATTTAGCACTGTTGTCTCCATTTAGGTTTTCGAATACAGTAAAACTTGTCTATAAGGGCCACCATTAAATTAAGAATAATTGGCCTTTATAAAAGGGTGGCCAGTATTGCCAGGAAACACTTGTTCAACCATTCCAGACTACAAAATTTTCCACTTTTGAATTGCTTGCTGCTTCAAGTGTTTAATTAAGGGTCCAGATATTGAAACATTTTTACCTCGTGCTTAGCAGAACCAATTGTAGACTACTACTGCCAATCCTCCCGACTTCTGGAGTTTCCTCTTTTGTTCTAAATTAACACCTTCTTTAAACATTCGATTTAGTTTAGCTTTATTCCTGATAATATCATTTATTTGGGATTTTCCAACACCAACAGTCAGTTTTTGTGAACCAAATATAATGAAGATAGTCCCCCAAGCCACTAATGCTATTTGAATCTGACCATAAATATTATTGTTGGGTATTTTCACCTTTAAAATTTGCAGAAAACAATCATAAAATAATACAATACAAATTAGCCTAAAGTATTTGCGGCCAATATAAAAAGGTTGATTTACCTATAAAGCAGATTTTTCTTATCGTGAAAGTGACCGATAATACAGGTGGCCAATATTAAAGGGTGTCCGTTACCAGAAGTTTTACTGTACAATAAAAAGAAAATCTTTTTAGAAGTTTTACTTTAAGATGTTTATACATTAAAGAATTTCTTGCATGAATTTTTTCATGCTGTAATGTTTTTATCTGCGCATGCCCAATTTTTTTGGTATTTAATATTTTGCAGCTAACCGGCTATTTTTTTTTGAAGCTACCGGCTATTAAGGTGAATATTTTGATGATTTTTAAAGTACTAATTTTGAGTAAACAATAAAAAATATTTTCTATGGTTTGTGGCGGATTCATGTTTTAATGATTTCTTGTTGGGTTACTCGCCTGGAAAGTTTCTAACTTTGGTCCTGGTCCCGTATAGCGAACTTGGTGTGCTTGGTTTTATTGATCCCAAATGAGCTGCAAGATCGCCTAAAACAGAAAAAAAAACTTTCGAAAAACTTAATCATTCAAAAGACATGTCTACGTTTCAGTGGCAAATCTGCCACCGTTATCAAGATGAACCTAAATGTAAAATAAAATAGAAATTAAAACTTTTTTTTAATGAAAAGCTCATAAAATTTTGAAAAAATTGTCCTAGCCCTTTTTTTTTTTTAATTTCTTTATAATTTTGCCCTAATTTAAAAAAGTGGCAACTGAAACTTTGAGTCTTTGGGTAAAACATATTTTTACTTGATATTTTGGCCTGAAAATTGTTGCTTAGGGGTTTTTTGGGTCATCAATCACGAATATGAGATCGACATTCGAAAATATTTGAATCCAAGATGGCGGATCCAAAATGGCGGGTATCAAAACGGAAAAACACTTAAAATCCGGGGAATATGGATAAAACATTTTACTCAGGGGTTTTATGAGGTTGAAATTAAAAAAAATTGAAATCCAGAATATCTAATCCAAAATGGCGGATCCAGCAAAAACTAAATTTATTAAGACTTTTTGGTCTTAAATTTAGGCAATTCTAAGAAATGTTTTATTATTTATAACGTTATGTCATAAATGGCATACTAATATGTTTTAACTGGTTTATTTATAATTTTCAAAAAGCAGTATGGCGTGTTAATTGATTTTAAGTTTACCTGAAATTACTTTAGCGTCAAGCATGGGTAACTATGCATTATTTAAATTAACAGATATTAATGCTACACATTTATCTTTACTTAATAATATAAATTCTCTTTTTTATTTTTCGTTTTTTTTTTAACAAGTTTGCTTTGCTAAAATACTAGAAGCATTCCAGTTTATAATGTGGTTGTTATCAAATGCGTGTTGACAGATTTTTTTTGGAAATTTTTTAAGGAATTTTTTTCCTTTGGCTAATGGTCTGGAAGTTTCACCTACATAAAAAATTATTACATTCCGGGTCTTATTAACCCCTTTTTTTGTTCTTGTTTGTATTGATGGTTTTTTTTTTTTTACTTGAGATCTAATAGTATTTTAAAGATAGTACAAATATTAAATTTATTACCTATTTGTTAAAATTTTTTTATTCCATAAGCCGAAATATATGTTAAAAATAAATTTATAATAGGTCTATTTTAATTTTTCCCCAAAATTTTGGGTTTTTTTTTAAAATTTTTAAAGCATTTGTTTATAAAATCAAAATTAAATTAATCAAATTTATCTAAAAAAAAAAGAACGCCGAGTGTTGGGTAAAAATATTTATAAATAATAACTAAAAAATTTAATTGTATATTCATTTTGTGCTCAAGAATTTAAGAAATAATAACGTTAGGAAGTTGGTAAACTTTATTGTATAAAGAATTGCATCAATAAATTAACAAAATTTAAATAAAACTGCATGCAGGAAAAATTGCAGCAAGAAAACTTGCAAAGTAAGAAATCATCTTTATAGATGTATTTTGCTTCAAAAAAGTAGTCCTGTCTTTTGTTGTACCAACAATAGGCAATATATGTTGCAAAAAAGCTATTTAGAAAGTCTAAAAAGATCCAGTTAGGATGTATAAGTTGTTTAATTCTGGTACATATTTTTGAAAAATATTAAATTAAAAATTCAATATTTAAATAGCGTGCCAAAACGCTACTTTGACAATATGGCACCCCCAAGGGGTCGGTGACGTCACTTGCCTGTATTCTGATCTGTGGCACATATCATCCACATACATTTGTTGCAAACCAAAAAGGAAAGTAGCGATTGGATTTACATTTTATCAGTGATTTATGTAATAAAATTAGTTACAAATGGTGTGCAGTTCCAAAATGTACAAATATGTCGTTAAAAACCCCAAAAAAAAAACTATTTGTAAGTGTTCCAAAGAATGTCGAAGTGCCCCAAAAAGTGGTTGCAACTTTCTCGGAAGGATCCTAATGACATAGCGAATAAAAAAAAAAATTCCCCCCTGTGAAGACCATTTCGATAAAATTAGACATAATATTTATTCTTTGTAATAACTCATTACATTCAGAATGTAAATATTTTCGTTTTGGTTTAAAAAGGGTTTTTATATCTCTAATTTTTTTTAACAGAATGTCTCTTGCAACTCACTTCGAATATTTCCGCCGTTTTTCATAATATTAGTTAAAAATTGTATCTACAAAGTCTTATGATTTCAATAAGCATTACACTAAAAAACCTCGACTAACTTTTTTTTTTAACTTAATTTTTTTTAACCAATAAACGTTCTTGCTTGCTATGGAAGTTCATTATTTCACTTTCTTATGATAAATTTTAATTTTTCCACTAAAGTGTTATTAAACTAATTTTTTCTGTTTTCACTTTTTTTTTGCCCCGGAGCCAAAAAATCGGAATTTTTTTTAAAAAAAAAATCCGACCATGATTCTCGATTGGGGGGAGGTTTCTGCTGTCTGCTTTTACAAAATTGTTGTCCATGGAAAAAAAAACTTAACAAATTTTTAAAAAAATTGCAAATAAATTACACAAAAACAATGGATAATATAGAAAAATCTTATTAAAACAGTTTTGAAAGCTTATATATCACAAGTAGGCGCAAGTAGGCAAACCAGGTTTACAAGCAGGTGACGTCATCATAAACTCGACCGATCAGGAGCGTTTTGTGTCACGTCAACGTTTAAAAATGCATTTTTATTTACGCATTTTTAAACATAAAATTTTTCTTTAAACTTACAATAATAAATAACCATTTTAAACACTGAATTTATACTGATAACAGTAATTGACACTTTTTTTCCCCCTTTTTTAAATAGCCTATTATTGTTTTTCAAAACTTGAAGCCACGTTTAAAAATTATATTTTAGTTGAAAAAAACCCTTTAAAATTTTAACGCTGTTTTGAATTTGAATTAAAATTCATGTTAATTTTCTTATTGCTAATTGAATTAAAATCCTTTTCCCCCGGAAAGTTTAGTACAGTGCGGTGTTATTCTTTAAAAAATCAGACCATTTTTTTAAAAAGGGAAAAATGTATTTATAAATAATATGAACAGATGTAAGATAGGATCGAAATTATTGCCGCAATTTTATCATTATATACTTGAGAATGCGGATATTTTTTTTTTTTAAAAGCTATTTTGTAAATTAGCGACTAATTTTGTGTAATTTACTTATTAAATTTTGAAATATGTATTTATTATTAAGCATTTGTCGTCTGCCTCTATTTTAGTTTGCTAATTATAAAACTAACCACAACTAACCACAACTAAGATTAGCGACACCCAAAATGTGATTTAGTTTTTTTTTCCGAAACTTTATAGTGAAATATCTTGGAAACGAAGGAAAATTTGCCAAAAAAGTATTCTTGGTTTTTGATTGAGAATTAAAAAATTAATTTGGGTCTTCATTTTTCGCCTCTACTTACCAATCACCCTGTATATTGTTTAGGCGGATTTACTCATAACAAAAAATTCTTTGGGCTACTTGCCAGAGATGCAAAAAATAAACGTTTCGGTACAAGTCAGAGGGTATAAATATGTCCAAAATCAAATGACCCTTAAGAACTTGCAGATCACCTAAAAAAACATTAAAACTTTTTATAATTAAATAAGGCATATCAATGTTTTGCTAACAAGTCGGTTACTGTTTTTAAGATATAAAACAAACAATAAATTGTCAATTAAGGAAGAATTAAAATTAACAATTTGCTTTCAAAATTTTAAAAATTCTGAAAACATGTTATGACGTAATATCACAAATTACAAAATATTTTATTGTGATAGATCATTTATTATTTAAAAAAATGGGGATGGATTTAAAGTTTTCTAAAATTACCCCAGCATTAAGCAAAGGTAACCAAGTATTGCTGAAATTAGCTAATATTCTGATATTGTTGCTACATAGCTAGTTATTTTTAGCTAATTATATAAAAGCATTATTATCAATATTACGTTTTTAAAGTTTCCTTACAAGGTATTTTAAAGTTAATATTTTTCGTTTTTTGTTAATATTAAATTTTTTGTTTTTGATATCTATGATCTTATAGTGTTTTGTGTTTTAAACATAGTATAAATGTTGGTTTTATTAACTATTTGTAAATTTTTTTAATAAGAGCCAGCATCGTATGGCAAAAATAAATTAGAAATGGGTCTATTCTGATATTGATGCTACATAGCTAGTTATCTTTATGTAATAATATAAAAGCATCAATTTAACATATTTTTGAAGTTTCCTTACAAGGTATTTTATTTTTTTTTCTTTTTTGTTAATATTTATTGATTTGTTTTTGATATGTAAGATCTTATACTGTTTTGTGTTTTAAACATAGTATATACGTTAGTTGTGGTTAGTTAAAAAAGCTCATATAATTTTGAAAAAAAAATGTCGGAGAAAAATGTTTTGAGACTTTTTTAATTTAAAAAAAAATCTGCACCAATTTGAAAAAGTGGCAACTGAAATTTTGAGTCTTTGGGTAAAACCTATTTGTACCTAATATTTTGGCCTGAAAATAATTGTTACTTGGGGGTTTTTGGGGTCACCAATCATGAATATGAGGTAGAAATTTGAAAACATTTGAATCCACGATGGCGGGTATCAAAATGGAATGGAAAAACATTTAAAACCCGGGGAAATTTTAACTCAGGGGTTCTCGTGGTCCCTTATTAAGAATTTAAGGTTAAAGTTCGAAAATTTTGAATGCCAGAATGTCTTATCCAAAATGGCGGATCCAAAAAGGTCGTATCAAAATTGAATAACACTAAAAATACGGAGAATATGCTATAAATGTTTTTCTATTTACAATATTTGGGAAAAAAAATAATGGAAGATATATATTAAAGGACAGCTGGTTATAGCATATTAAAAAATTATACAGAATGTTCCAAAAAAGTTGCACATAACATTTTTTTTAAATTTTAAATCATTGTAGCAACTTTATTTACGTATATAAAAAACTAAAAATTTGGTCAAGGGTATATATAGTTTTGTACTTTTTTTAAATATATAGTTTAAATATACGGGATGTATTAAAAAAAATAATATTAATTTTTTAAACTTAAAAATTCAAAAATTTTAATAATTTTATTTATAACTTTAAAGTAATAAAATTTTGCTCAGAGATTCTAATGTAGAAATAAAAAATATTTATTAAAATTAAGCAGAATGTATAGAAAAATTATAATAATTTTTTAAAACTATAGTTAAAATTTAAAATAGTTGTACATTATTTGCTATCAAAGATTTATTTAAATTATATTTTTGTAGATACATCTTATAAAACAATTATTAACAATATGTAAAAATAATTTACAGAATGTTTAAAAAAAAATTATTAAATTTAAAAAAATAAATTGAGCTTTTTCTGACACACTCTGTATAACGTTCGTGGGTATTTTATTAATTGTTACAGAAATATACATATCCTATAATTTGATTTAAATTTTTAGATAGAATAATGAAGTAGTAATACAGCTTTTTAAGTTTTGAGTTTTTTTAATATATTTATTTTTTAAGTCACACATTAAAGGAATTGTGAGGTTTTTTTAATAACTATATATAAATTATATTAGTTCTATGAATATTTTATATATTTTTTTTTAATAATATATATTTTTTTGTAACACTGTATAATTTTTTAATATGCTATGATCAACTGCCCTCTAATATATATTTTGTATTATTTTTTTTCCAAATATTGTAAATAGGAAAATATTTATATCATATTCTCCGTATTTTTAGAGTTTTTAAATTTTGATACACGTCACTTTGAATCCGCCATCTTAAATAGCCATCTTGAATTTCAAATTTTTAAAATTTCGACCTTAGATTCGTAATTAGTGACCACAAAAACTCCTAAGTAAAATGTTTCATCCATATTCCCCGTATTTTAAGTGTTTTTCTATTTTGATACCCGCCATTTGAGACTTGGATTTAGAGTTTTTCAAATTTTGATCTGCTATTCGTGATTGGTGACCCTAAAACCCCAGTAATGTTCAGCCAAAATATAAGCAAAATATGTTTTCAAAGCTCAAATTTCAGTGCACTGGGACAGAGTAAAAAAATATATATTAAATTTAAAAAAAAATGGGCTTTGACAATCATTTCCAAATTTCATGAGCTTCCTCATATTAAGCCAGCCTAATTATATTTACGTTTGGCAAGTGAACCAAGAAGATTTAGTAAAAACCGTTTTTTTTTATTTTTTATATGGACGTTCAACAATAGATTTTCTTTTAAACTGTATGTTTTTTACCAATTTTTAAATAAATTAAATAATATACTGTTTTATTTATGAGCTCTTAAATTGCAATTCGTAAATACCTAACTAAGAGAAGCATGTATGAATTAGGTAAATTAAAACCTACAAAATATAATTATTAATAATTTTATAAAAATATTGATTTAAATATTTAAATGCAAAACTATAATCTTAGGTCATACCTTGTTTACTCCTAGAATTTAATTAATTATTTATTTTGTTTGTGTATTTGCTAAACAATATCAATATCGTACTTTGATGTCATGTTTAATAATAAATACATGTTTATATTTAAATTATATGGGTTATCAAGTGGGGCACCCAAACAAATTAATTTGATTTGTATTTTAAACAAAAAAAGTAAATAAGCGCATTTCTTACCATAAAAAGAAATAAAATTTTGCTGTAAGATTTTAATGCAGAAATAAAAAAATATTTATTAAAATTAGGCAGAATGTACAGAAAAATTATAATAAATTTTTAAAATAATAGTTAAACTTTAAAAAAAAAGTACATTTTTTGCTTTTAAAGATATAAGTAGATACATCTTATAAAACAATTATTAACATTATGTTAAAATAATTTATAGAATGTTTTAAAAAAACATATATCAAATTTAAAAAAATACATTCAGTTTTTTTCTGATGCACTATGTATAACGTTTTTGGGTATTTTATTGTTACAATAATTGTTGTTTTAGATAGAAAAATTAAGTAGAATTGAGGCTTTTTATATTTTTAATTTTTTTTTTTTTTTTAATTATTTTTTTAAACCCGTGAGTAACTGTGAGGTTTTTTAATAACTATATATAAATATATATTAGTCCTATAAATTTTTTTCTAATTGCAATATTAACGTCTATAATATATCTTGCATTTATTTTTTTTTTAATAAATATAATTTTTTTTA
>JAHBCN010012606.1:0-26348 GCA_019359885.1 Listronotus oregonensis
TTTTTGTTATACGCTGCATCGGCCTTTCTGTGTCCTAAATCATTATTTATTATTTATCTAAAACAACTATCATTTTTATCAAAATTGTTGGAGAAAACAATGTTATTAATAATTAAATTATCTACAATTTGTTTTCGAATGTTTTTTTTTTCTGAAATCAATTTTACAAAAGTTATTAGCTTTATTTTACTTGTGAGCGCGCGTAAAAATAAAAAACAGGTATAAATAATGAAATTTTTCACAATCTTAATCAAAAATAATATTATTAAGTCTACAAGAATTAAAAAATAAATATTTTTTATATTTTATTAGTTTTTTTTACATTTTTTTCATGGGTCAAAAGAACCTAAATTTGAGATTTTTTGAACCTATAAAAATTAATATCTCCAAAAATATTACCTTTATTCTTTTTATGGTATTTCAATAAAGAATACAATAGCTATTTGTGTATTAAGAACGCAAAGTAATACATTGTCGCTCTGAGCGAGATATTTGACGCCCGACGCGTAGCGGAGCGCGGCTATCTCGCGAGAGCAACAATGTTACTTTGCGCTCGAATTACACACAAGATTTTTTCTAAAACCGCAGATTTTATAAAATAATTGGTAAAAATTAATGATTATTGATATAACATCAAATTTTACAGTTCACATTTTAAAACGTGCAAGCATCATTTTGCGCTACAGATATGTGTTATTGTAGAAATGTTTTTTCAGTAGTAGGTATTTACTGCAAAAGAAAACAATAAAAAAACTATTTAGTACCCTTTTAATTAGATTTATATATTATTGTATTATGTTATGATTTAAATTTCTGTGTAACAATATCTAAATGTTTTTGGAATTCTTCTAATACTTCTTCCTTTTTTAGGGGTGAAAAACCAGGCGAATTACTACTCGGTATTAAGTGTCTGTGTTTGATAACATATTATGTAATATTTTGAAATGATTTTATTCATTCTTTTTTTGGGGATATTGTAATATTTGGTCGAAAATTGTAGTAGAATTCTGAATGCTGTTGAACAAACCATTTTTCGAAAGATGTTGGTCGCAGTTCTCAATTAGCGCAGTTAAGTATATTAAACTGGAATGGCGTATTTGGACATGGCTCAATTCTTTACAATTACGTAGTTTATACTTTTTAAAACTGTCCATTATAAGATAATTATTACAATCAATTTATCAAACACCAAAGCTGTTCAAAAAACTTTTTGATACGTCAAATAATCATTTGCTTATTTTTCTTGACAGCAGCGGTAAGCATGGCCTCCTATCATATCTAAACATAATACTCGCCTGTGTTATGTGAAAAAATTGTCCTATATTTTTGGGAAACTATAAATATAATCAGGTTGAATCAGAAAAAATAGATTCCTACCACCTTTAGTAGTACAAAATTAATAAAAAATGAGAGAAGGATATCGACCTACCAATTTTTAAACTGTTTTTTGTAACTAAAGTTGGTGGTTTTGTATTTTATTTAAAGCGATAATTTTGACAACAATGTAATTTATAGATAATGCGAATTGTTTACTAAATATACATTTCTACTATCTTTAGTATATTGAAAAGTTTGGAAAATTAGAGTTTGTAATCATAATAACTATTTTTTAATTACTTTCTATAACTAAAGTTTGTAATTTGCTTTATTTATCACTTGATTTATCGTAATATACATAGTTATATGACGTAGAATATAAAATTCAATTATTTATAAAAAAGTACATTTCTACCACTTTTAGTGGAAGAAAACTCCGTCAGAACGATATAGGGACTTTCCGAACATAAACTTTTATTATTCTGTATAACTAAAGTTGGTAATTTGCATTTTACCACTATTAAATATTCAACGGAACATGCAAAGGTGAAGTAGTTAATAAAAACAGATTTAATAAAACCGTGGCTACTATACCAATTTATTTTTTTGTAATAATTATTGTAATATGTATATAAATTTAGATCTTTATATAATTATTACCTAAATCCATATAAGATCTAGTCATTTTTCTTATTATTTACAATATTAAAGGTAAAGGTGCAATTCTCACAATTTTTAATGACAATTTCAGATTAAGTTTCTACCGTTTGATCGCCTACTGTGGTATCAAATTTGACGTTTTTCTATTACGGTTTCCTTGATAACTCAGCGAGCGACAAAGTAAAAAAACGCTTGCTCCTCGGAAAAGTGCAACTTTGTGTTTTGTTTTTGAAGCGCAAACATGGTACTTTTCGTGCGGTTGTAGAAAAAAAAATTGTCCGGTTGGAAAATAACAATACCTTGCAATTTTTTAAACAACTTCGGTTTCGGTTTAAACAATATGGTAGCAGGTTGCCCCATGGCAACATGCATTTATATCATCAGAAAGGCAATTTAAAGAAGATCGTATAAAAATTTTGTGGAATAGTTTTCGCTAATTATGCGCCGATTCCTCCTAGACTAATGTATAACTTGATATCCCAAGAAGCAATTATACCTAAGAGTAATAATTATTCATCACATCGGCAACACTGTTAGGTGCTAACTTCCATAAGATATATTCTTGACAAAATGGTGACCCTAAATATTTTAATATAGTTTAATGGATTACATTGTATATGATATGAATTTATTTGATTATATTAAACTTAAAAAATATTTATTTTTATATTTCAGTGTCAGAAAAACTTGTATACGCACAAATATAGATACTTATTTTGAATTCAGATGTTCTAGAAATTCATACATTTAAACATTAAATTTACCCACCCTATATAATATTTTTGTTTAATTTGAAATTTTATATTGATTTATACAAAAATAAATTAAATTCCTAAGAACTTGGAATTCGGTATAATTTGGATAAATATTATTTTTATATTAGAGTTGTTTTTGTAAACAAAAATGTTTATAATTGGTCATCGTTATAAATAGTTTATTATATATACACTGCTGTAAATTATATTAAACTTGATTTGCAATATAGCTACACAAAAATATATTTGTTTTTTTAAATTTAGGGTCAAAAAATGTTTAGTTATTAATAAATTACCAATGATCTAGGCCGGGTTTTAGGCTGCGCAGTGTGTATTAATACGAAAAATTTCTGCATTTTTTCCGACTTACAACTCGGAATTCCGATAACAATCGGAATTCTGCCGAACTCGGAATTCCGACACAACTCGGAATTCCGACTTGCAACTCGGAATTCCGACTTAAACTCGGAATTCCGACTTACAACTCGGAATTCCGACTTACAACTCGGAATTCCCACTTACAACTCGGAATTTCCGACTTACAACTCGGAATTCCTACTTACAACTCGGAATTCCGACTTAAACTCGGAATTTCGACTTTGAACTCGGAATTTCAAGTACTATTGGATTGTATTGCATTGTAGTAAATGGTCGTTCGCCAACATAGCCCTTCTCCCCTGTCCCAGGAAGATCTTTTGTGGATACCCTGCATTTGTTGATGCTCTCAAGACCCAAACTTTTTGAAAGTTGGAGATGTTCCGGGCGGCAAGTTTCATTGTACCTTCGGGTGTCAAAAATGCTTCTTCTGGATATTTTAGCCTTTGGCGTGTTAATTCCATGTATTCGCATAGTATTTGTTCCGTGGTTTCGCTCGATCGGTCACAAAACCTGCAGCGTTCATTGTCAGTATTTTCCATATTTTTGAGGTAATACCTAAAAGGGCCGTGTCCTGTCAGAAAATTGATGGTTCATTTAGTTCATAAATTTATAAAGTTCTAATAGCTTCTTGACTAGGGAGAGATGATTCTTTCTGGTGCCACGAACAAGCTATCCCTGGAGAATCTTAATTTGCGCAGACGCTGGCTGTCAGACGGGGGTTAGCTTACGCGGGCTAGCTATATTAAAGGGTACTGCGCATGCGTGAAAAATGACAGCTGTCACCCTGTCAAATTTTACCTGTCAAATATCATATGTCAAAAACCACCATTTAGCTTACGTTGATGAAATCTATCTTTAGGTCCTATACATGCGAAAATGGCGGCTGTCCCCTGTCAAATGTTACCTGTCAACTGCTTGGCCAGGCTGAGCTGGTCAATGTGATAACGTCATTGTAAATTAGGTCTTTACTTAAATCGTCTTTTAGCTGTCCAATGCTTTCTGTCAACTGTCATATCTCGGAAATCACGTGACTTAGAAATGATCTGTAAAGTTTGGGATACGTAACTAAAGTTTTAAATTAATCGGCGTCAGAACAGTTTCGTCGGCTAGTTTTCAGGAGTTATCGACTAACATCGGAAATTGATCCCAATGATGATTAAAATTGAAACGTTGTATATTATTATAAAGCTGATATATCAATCGTTTAGTAATTATATTATTTAAATCAACTGTTAAGACCTTAGGCTACGTATCCTAAACTTAACAGCTTATTTCTATGTCACGTAGTTTCTAAGATATGATAGTTGACATGATGTGGACATGTGATAATGATGATAGTTTACATTTAAAACGTTAAATACACTCTATCTTTCTCCAACCTATAGGATAATTCGATATTCACACTAGGAACTAAAATGTGGGCCTTTATGGTGTTAATTATTCTTTGACCTTAAGATCCAGTTTCGTTTTTTCAACTCCTATACTAAGGCCACAATGGTTGATTTTTCCTTGGAGTTACCGTTCTCATCGCTAATTGATACGTCTCGCCTTGACAGCTGTAACGCCCTTATGGTTTAGGAGAGCGGCATGTGACTTTACCATTTGATAGGTATGATGATATCACGTGATTATTGACATATGTCAATGAAAATAAATTTTTTTATACTATTTTACTATGTCCTCTTAGCATTTGATGGGTATCATTTTTTATATGATTTACATGCCCTTACAACGCGTCCAAGTAAGATAAATTTCCTAAGTGATGTGGTTAATAAATTGGAGCCAAAGCGTTTCTGTCATTTAAGGGTTAATTTCAATACCTTATTCACCGGTCGATTGGTATATGCTTTACCTTATAATATTAAACAACGTTTTAATTATTAACGGGGTTATATTCAGATTTTAGCCGATAAATCCTAAATGCTCTCCCACGAAAAAATCTTTCTTGCGATGATTGATTTAAGACCTTAGGCTACATATCCTAAACTTTACAGATCATTTCTAAGTCACATGGTTTTCGAGATATGACAGTTGACAGATAACATTTGACAGGTTACAGCCATCATTTTTTCACGCATGCGTAAAACCTTAAGATAGATCTTATTCACTTAAGCTAAATTTTTTAAGTCACTTGGTTTTTGACATATGATAGTTAACAGGTAAAATTTGACAGGTGACAGCTGTCTTTTTCCGGAATTCCCACTTACAACTTGGAATTGACTTACAACTCTCGCAAAACGGTTTTTTCGTGGATAGCATTTAGGATTATAGTAAAATTGAATATAACCCGTTGAAATTAAAACGTTGTTTAATATTAAATAAAGCATATACCAATCACCGGGGAATAGTATTGAAATTTAACCCTTAATGACAAACGCTTTGGCTCCATATAACACATCACTTGAAATTATTTATTGCGCTGAAAGGGGTTAATCATATAAAAATGAACCCATAAATGCTAAGAGGACTAAAAATAGTATAAAATTATTTTCATTGACATATGTCAATAATCACGTGATATCATCATACCTATCAAATGGAAAAGTCACATGCCCTCTCTAAACCTAAAGGCCTTTGTCCTTAGTATAGGAGTTGAAAAAACGAAACAGGATTTTAAGGTCAAAGAATAATTAACACCATAAAGGCCCACATTTTAGTCTAGTTGAATATCGAATTATCCTATAGGTTGGAGAAAGATAGAGCGTATTTAACGTTTTAAATGTAAACTATCATCATTATCACATGTCCACATCATGTCAACTATCATATCTTAGAAACTACGTGACATAGAAATAAGCTGTTAAGTTTAGGATACGTAGCCTAAAGTCTTAACAGTTGATTTAAATAATATAATTACTAAACGATTGATATATCAGCTTTATAATTTAAAATACAACGTTTCAATTTTAATCAACATTGGGTTCAATTTCCGATGTTAGTCGATAACTCCTGAAAACTAGCCGACGAAACTGTTCTGACGCTGATTAATTTAAAACTTTATGTTACGTATCCCAAACTTTACAGATCATTTCAAGTCACGTAATTTCCGAGATATGACAGTTGACAGAAAGCATTGGACAGCTAAAAGACGATTTAAGTAAAGACCTAATTTACAATGACGTTATCACATTGACCAGCTCAGCCTGGCCAAGCAGTTGACAGGTAACATTTGACAGGGGACAGCCGCCATTTTTTTTTCGCATGTATAGGACCTAAAGATAGATTTCATCAACGTAAGCTAAATGGTGGTTTTTGACATATGATATTTGACAGGTAAAATTTGACAGGTGACAGCTGTCATTTTCACGCATGCGCAGTACCCTATACCTATATAGCTAGCCCGCGTAAGCTAACTCCCGTCTGACAGCCAGCGTCTGCGCAAATTAAGATTCTCCAGGGATAGCTTGTTTCGTGGCACCAGAAAGAATCATCTTCCCTACTCAAGAAGCTATTAGAACTTTATGAATTTATGAACTAAATGAACCATCAAATTTCTGACAGGACACGGCCCTTTGAGGTATTACCTCAAAAATATGGAAATGGGTTTTGTGACCGATCGAGCGAAACCACGGAACAAATACTATGCGAATACATGGAATTAACACGCCAAAGGCTAAAATATCCAGAAGAAGCATTTTTGACACCCGAAGGTACAATGAAACTTGCCGCCCGGAACATCTCCAACTTTGCCAAAAGTTTGGGTCTTGAGAGCATCAACAAATGCAGGGTATCCACAAAAGATCTTCCTGGGGCCGAACAACCATTTACTACAATGCAATACAATCCAATAGTACTTGAAATTCCGAGTTCAAAGTCGAAATTCCGAGTTGTAAGTCGGAATTCCGAGTTTTAAGTCGGAATTTCTAGTTCTAAGTCGGAATTCGGAGTTGTAAGTCGGAATTCGAGAATCGGAATTCGAGTTGTAGTGGGAATTCCGAGTTGTAATCGTAATTCCGAGTGTAAGTCGTAATTCCGAGTGGTAAGTCGGAATTCCGAGTTCTAAGTCGGAATTCCGAGTTGCAAGTCGGAATTCCGAGTTGTAAGTCGGAATTCCGAGTTGTAAGTCGGAATTCCGAGTTGTAAGTCGGAATTCCGAGTTCTAAGTCGGAATTCCGAGTTGTAAGTCGGAATTCCGAGTTCTAAGTCGGAATTCCGAGTTGTAAGTCGGAATTAGTACTGAAAATAAAAATAAAAATTTGTGTGGCCCTTCTACGCCTTCGTAAAATAGCTTGAAGGACCCACGTAAAATTCTAAAAAATGTACATTTTTATTCGGAACGCCCTAAAACAGGGGTAGTATATAATATCTATATTTAGGGGATATTTTAGAAGTTTACAATATGATTGAGCCTGAGTTTCAAAGGTAAAAAAATAATAAAATGCAGGCAAGATTTTATTGACGAAACAAAGGAAATTGCTACATTAGATCCCAAACTTCATTGTACTCGGAAAAAATAACTTTAAATCCTGGATAACCGAATCGATTTCTACCCTTATGAAAAAACTGTTAAAAAATTTGAAGACAATTTATTTCTTTTTGTTAATTATTTATAGACCCCACCAAAAACACCTAAGTATGTAAAATAAGCGGCATTTCCTAACCAAAAATCAGGGCCACCTAAAGTACTGAGATCTAACATAAAATTAGACTCAATTCTACTCCTGTTTCACTTTTCTTTGACTTGGCAAGATTTTTTGCTTAGGTACTTTTTAATAAAAGTAAATATTATTTACCATATGGTCAATAGTGCCAATAATTGCAATAAGTATTGCTAAATTAACTTTTTAATGACAATAACCATACAATGTTACACGGTGCTGGGGTAATCTGCCTTTTATACTTATAATCATAATAAAAAGTAAAATAAAACAATAACTTTAGAAACGAAATATATTAATTTATTAAATTTATTATTAAACATTCAATTTGTAACTTATAATCAGTCAACATCTTATAACCATATTATTAAACTACAACCAATTTTAACTAATAAAACATTAACACAATATTACCTCTTATTATAAAAGTAACTATTTTCGATAACAAAGCAAAGTGAACATATTACAAGTATTTTCTAGTTTATTTATTACCTAGGTTTAAAAAAGGAAAATATATAGAAGAAAACTTTTTTATACTGTAGAAAAGTAATTGGATACGGCTGGCGCTTTTTTCTTGCAGATGCCCATCTATTTTAGTAAAAATTATAGTGATATAAAGGACTTAAGCCAGAGTCTCATGCGTCCGATTTCGGACCATACGATGTATGAGAATTTTTTGAATTTTTAAAAAATTCGTACGTCGGATGGTCGGAAATCGGACGCATGAGACACCGGCCTTATTGGTACCAACCCCAAAATATTTTGACAGTATACACACAGTTAACCTAACAAAGCATCGAGTGTTGGCTAAAATGTATTTTTCGGCGATCGTTTATTTATGAATATTATTACCGTATACAAAATCATGCATTATTATCCTTCAATAATGAATGATTTTCTATAAATTAACGATTATAGTTTAGGCCACTAAAAATACACAAAATTAAATATTTAGTCTATTTTTATAATCGTGTCATTTAGATAAAAACATTTAAAACATCTATCAACTTAATTGTCTAAAGCTAAAAGATATATCGTAAAAAATTTACAATTAAATAACAAATTTATCGCCGAAAAAATGTATAACTAACTCTTTACATTAATAAGCGATTAATGATCCCAACCCCTAGCAAAACTAATGAGTCTAAACGATCTACAGGTTATCTGCGATAAGGCTGCCTCTAGGTAGATAAATGCTCTAAGGTTTTATTTTCATAACTGAAAATCAAATATTAGAAAAGATTACATGTTTTTGGAGTATTTGGAACCCAAATTACAATTTACAGTAATAAATGTAATAATAAATTACCTCATAAAGATTAAAATTTGTCTGTTTTTACACTTCTCCACTGGTGTCAAACCAGTGTATCCATAATGGAAAAACAATTGTTCTGACTGGTTTATTTTATAGTCAAAAAATATCAATTAAAGAAAAAAACCAGCAGCCGGCTTTTTTTGCTACCTAGCAATAAGTTGCAGTCATAAATCTATTAATGGCCTCGATCATTGATTGCCCCTATTAGTACCCTTGTTTGTTAAATAGCTATTATAAATAACAACTGAATGTATTTACATTTTATACTTAGGAATTTTAGGAATTATTAAATAAACTGTAGAGTTCTTAGTAAGATTGTAAACCTATCATCAAAACTAATTTCAGCAATAAATTTCAAACAGTAAACATTTTAAATAAAATGGTATGCAAGAAAAATATCAGCAGGAAAATTTTACACAAGAAACCTTCCAAATTATTGTAAAAACACGTTAAATTGTAAAGAAAAATGTTTCAAAAAAATTCTAAGAAAACGTTTCGAGTTTTTCTACTTCTTTATAAAATTAAGTCTACAGTAAAAAATGTTTGTACTCAATGTTTTAGAGTAATTTTATTTTTTAAATTAGTGGTGTCACCAAGAGTCCCTTGACGACGGAAGGGAGATTCTCGTCTCTCGCCTCCCCTCGCCACCTGAGGCCTCTTGGCCGGGATCTTGACACACCATGACAAAAAAATGATGAGCTTCCATAAACACAAGATTTTAAATTATAATTAAAAATAACATGAAGTATGTTTAATTAAAGATTAGAACAATAAATATATCTAATAAGAGCGGTAGGTATAATATTTACTTATTTCTTGTTGTGTAACATATTTTTGATCTAAACTTTAATTATTTTTTCCCCTTACTATTTTAAATTTCTAATTAAAAATCTTATTTTTCTGTTTTTGTGCGTAAAAATTCTGGTCAAGAGAAACAGGAGGAGGCGAGAGGCGAGCATCTCTCGCCTCTTGACAAGAACCCCTCGAGAAACTCTTGGTGGCATCGGCATCACCAGTTTAAATCTTCCAATTTAAAATATATCTTGACCTAAAAAAATGTAACCAACTATAAAATAAGTTTTGTTAACTTTACTACCTATTTACACAGCTAACAATATTAACCAATACAGGGTGGCGAGAAATAATGTTATCAAATCTAACCAACAAAAATCTTGGTTTTATTTGATTTTTACCCGCAAAAACTGGCTAATTATATAGAAGTGGGGTTCCACTGTTTTTTTGGTCGTAAATAATCAAAAAATTGACATATCGAAGAGTTTTTTCCATTTTATTCTACTCTCTATCGGAATTATGATAAAAATTGTTTATTAATCGAAAAACAACCGACTTATAATGATTTTTCCAATTGAAAATTCCAATATTTAAAATTTTAACTTTCACCGCAGATTTGAGGGTCATCCGATAATATTTCGCAATATTTATAATTTTTTCTTGTTGCGCATCAACACAAACAATTTTTAAAAAAATTATAACTTAATTTTTACGATTTTTTAAATTTTTTACAGCATTTAAAAAAGTTAAAAATTTTAAATCCGATGACTAGTAGAACATTGAAAAAAAAATGATAACCAGAACTATTTTTTTTCAAAATGTGAATTTTTCGACTGAAAAATTGAAAAAAAAATGAAATAATTTTAATCAATCAAAGAAATTGGCATATCAAAGAGTTTTTTTTCATTTTATTCTACTCTTTATCGGAATTATGATAAAAATTGTTTAATAATCGAAAAACAACCGACTTATACTGATTTTTGCAATTGAAAATTCAAATATTTAAAATTTGACTTTTGACCGCAGATTTGAGGGTCATCCGATAATATTTCGCAATATTTATATATTTTTTTTTTGTTACGCATCAACACAAACAATTAAAAAAAAAGAAAACTTAATTTTTACAATTTTTAAAAGTTTTTACAGCATTTAAAACAATTAAAAATTTTAAATCCGATGACAAGTAGAACATTAAAAAAAATGCAAACCAGAACTAACCGTAACTATTTTTTTTTAATGTGATTTTTTCGATTAAAAAAATTAAAAAAATTAAAAAATTAAAAATGGATATTTTGTAAAAAAATCTTATTTCAAAATATCCTATTTTTGAGGCGCAACAAGAAAAAAAAAATAGAAATAATATGAAAAATTAGTGCATGACCTTTAAATCTTTAGTTAGAAGCCAAAAAAATTAATTGTTTGATTTTTCAAATAAAAAAATCTTTATGAAATTATTGTTTTTGAAGTTTCAAACAATTTTTTCACAAATTTCATGACGTGTAGATCATTTTTAAAAAAGTGTAAATATCTTCATTTTAAGATTTTTTATGGCCAAAAAACAGTGTGAGTCCCACATCTATATAAATACCCAGAATTGCTTAACGCATTACCAAAGTAACATTGCATTTTTAATTTTACCTTTCCCTAATTTTACACATAGAAAATAAAATACAATATTGTACGCTACCCTGTATACAGTCTCTCCAGCACCACCATTACTTTTCCTATTAAGTAATCAAATGCTTAAAAATACTTCCATACTTATTTTCGCTATAAGTAAATTATTGCACACTCTGCATTCAAAAAACCTGATGATTGCCCAACTGCAGGTACTTCGAAGTGAGCACAAAAAATCAAAATCTGCATTTGTATAAAACTAGACCTTATATCTATCTAACAACAATGTAAAGATGTAAAAATAAAAAATATTGCACACGATATTTATTGCACGAGATATCACGCTAACACTTAATTAATAAAATTGCACGAAACTTAACAGCTACACCCATGGCTGACAAGAGAGAGGCCATGACTTCGAAATATTAAGGCCGAATAGGCTCCTTGTACAATTTTTGTCATTGGCTAAAAATGACCCATAATACATAAATAACAGTTCCGCCATTATACGAAACTTTATAACAGAATAAGAAGCATTTAAAATTCAAATATAAAACGTTGGGGCCAAAGTGATATTGACGTCAATTGCTAACTACACATATTTACAATGCCTTGGCGACACAGGCCACTGCTGCTTAGTTCCAGTATAATATCTCGAATAAGAGCGGGATGAATATAATAGCAAACAAAGCTAATCCGGTTATTAAAACACTTTGGATATTTAATTAATCAATAACTGTCATTTTTTTTTTTTTTTTTTTTAATAGAATACTATATTCTGTTCATATTCATTTAACAAAAACACCTGAAAAGAATGTAATGCATGGGTTCATAAATCAGTAATCATGATAACAACAAACGAAAAATATATTGCATTGGTTCAAGTATTCGGTAATCATGACTGCTTACCAGGTGTTATTCTCAAACAGAATGAACATATTTTAAAGCTTTAAGCTATTTTCTGTAAAATGTATTATTATTTTTTATTAATGCCAAACAATTTTGACGGTGTAATTACCCTTTACATTTATTCTGTTGCATATTTAATTGACATTAAACCGGTTAATTTTAAATCAAATTAAAGAAACGCGATCCATCTTCTGTTTTTGTTCTTAATAAAGTAAAGGAACGTTAAATTTATCTTGCACGAAACTTCCTTGCGCATAACTCTAGCGAGTCCGACACCGAAACTTCTACGAATCTGATGCGCGAATCAACAAGAAAGGATGCGATGCAGTAGTCTTTATATTTTTTAGTCAACTTGACTGCTTTTGGTGTATCGCGAAGCCAGTGTATACGGCGCGAGGTAGGGGAGGACCTTTGATCGACTGAGTATTGCCTCTAAGGCGTGGTCCTCGCGCATCGGTATCAGTGGTCTAGATAAGTTTAAATGAGGCGATATTTGATACGCACCTCAGATGCGCGAGTAGTTTCGCGCAATGTAATTCCTAATTTACAGAACTATTTAACTTTATTAAATATTTTTTTGCCTGTGCCTTGCCGCATTTAGGTACATATTTTCCTTCTTCTTTTTAGTTTATAAAAGTTTATAAAAGTAATTTTTTTTTTAATCTGGTTATTACATAACAATACATTTTTTATATTTAAAATAAAAAAAAACTTTAACGCATGTACCTTTAATGTTGCATATGCAATATATTTTGCCTTAACTTAATTGTAGAGGTGGCTTTATATTTTGTGGAATATGGGTAAAATTAAAAAGTAATATTGGAACTATTTAAAATTTTTAACGTACTTACGATCTCAAGTTTGATGTTAAAATGAAAGAATGTAGTTTTTAGTGCTGAAGTGACTAACCTGACTGCCGATTATGTCAAAAACAATTGGGATGCTTAATCAGAAGAGAAATCAGTAGCACTTTATTTTTTATAAATTATTAATGTCCTACAAGAATTTGTTTTGCTATACTTGTTCAATCTTGCTACCAAATTATGTACCACATATTGGAATTGTGTTTTGTGTAGACATTGTGTTAGATATTTGTGTTACATAAAATTATAACAATGGCTTAGTATGAAATCCTCATATGGCACACAGAGCTGTCGGTAACTGAATTAAATTAATTGAAAAATTGTATTAAATTATTCAAATTATTAAATAATTGAATTACTAAAAAAAATTTAATTACCTTTCTTTATGAAAAAACATCTGGAATTTTGGCCAGCCAGAAAGAGCATCTTGAAACACGGCGAAGCTTTGAATCCGGCGAACGCCGCCTCCACGCCGATTTAGTATTTTCGATTGATGCTTACTGCCACCGTTTTTACACTTTTTTTGTGGAAAAATCTGTTGATGTTTGGGGTAGGATAAAAAGAAATTTTTATTTTAGGGTCATATAATGTTGAACGTGCCGAGAAAGCAGTTTGAATAGTGTGACGTGCGCGTATGATGCATATTAGTATAAATATCGATTTGTTTAGTGTATCGTGTTTAATGTAGGTGGTAATTTAAATAGAGTAGTTGCTAAAATATCAAATTACTCTTATTTTTTTCAATTAATGATTGAATTACTTTTTATAGGTTATTTCAACAGCTCTGGTGGCACAGAATATAAATTTTACAGGAGACACAAAAAACTGACTTGCTGCACTATTTTGCCTAGAAAGACTTTAGTTTTTTTAAATGTTTTAAATTTGAACTAACACCCACAAAATGTTTTGAATGAGAAAATACACTGTCAACACTTAAAAAAATGCAGCCAATCTTCCTTGGATATACAGGGTCTTCACACTAAATTCACTTAATCTTGGAAGCAGCTGATAAACGTGGTTCCCGTTGTTCTCTGTAGAGAGCAGCACTGCCCAGATGGAATTTTTTTAACAGCTGTTATGTATTATGTACATAATTTTCTATCTAAAACCACCAAAATGTAATTTTTCAAAAAAAAATGATACGAGGTTTTCACACTAAGTCATCAAATAAACTTTAAATTGTATGTTGCCAGCTAAACGCAATTCTAACATAAGTTCGTCATACTTGGTTATGTGATGGTTAGAAATTTTAATAATGTCATGCTTTGTCTCTCTAGTCTGCCACGCTACACGCCCAAAAAAAAATTATCTGGACTCAATTAATGACAAAACTAAAATGGAGTTAATATTAACTTATTACCTAATTTTACGAGTTTTAACAAAGTAATAACGGCAATATTTATAAAATCAATAATGGATATTTAAATAGCTTTTAAGTTTAAATATGAATCTAAAAAATTGCACAATGATCCTACAATTATTTAATATCATACTGGTCGTCTGAGGGAAACTAATAAAAGGAATAAACTAGTTTCACAATTTTAAATTATCTTATTTATGGTGGTAGTTCTTCTTAAAAATTATTTTTTTTATTCTAGATATTCTTAGGTTAGAATATTTAGATCTATCCCAGTTTTAATCATAACATATAAATATATCATTTTTGTTGATATAAAGAATATTACATCATTTTTGCTGAGACTTATTAAATAAAGTTAACTAAATTTTTATTCCATATTATTTAAGTCAGCTATTATTTTTTTAGAAACACTAGAAATATCAGAAAATATTGTAGATCACTGAGCCTAAAACAAAATTGAGCCTATTTTTATTTCCTAAAGTCTAAACCTAACCTAAATCTTTATTGCACCTCCTCCGGCCGGGTAGTCTATATCACAAATTTACAATATTGCACTTAGTTTTAGTTGTTTTGGTACAAACTAGTACTATAAAATGAAAAGTACTTAAAACTCCTTTTTTCTAAAAAATAATTTGAAAAATGAGGTAGCTAGTTCTTTTGGTACCGGTATTAAGTATGAAAACAAAAGGAAAGATAACACAGTAAATTAAAAAATCAAGAAATTCATAAGGCGGAAAAATATTCTGGTGTTATCACTAAAAAGCGTATAATTTAATGTTAAAAAAATGTATGATAGGACAAACAGATAAATATTTCTATTATTTATTATACCGGTCTCAATAGATCAGACTTATCCTCAAAATAAACTATAAACATTTGAAACTAATTGAAGCAAATTAAAAGCATTAAAAAATAATTTAATTTATTTACATTAAAGTATCCTACAGAACATAACGTAAATAAAAATGTATAAGTAGTAAATTTTATCTAGATACTAAGGTAAAACTATCTGATTTAAGATATCCTTATAAATGGCTTTTAAAATTTGCAGATGTGACTTAAAAGCATAATTTATAAATAACATAAAAAATCCAAAGATGATTCTATAAAAAAAAACTGAATACAAAACATCAGAATTGGTTTTCACCCTTTACTACGTCATTAAATCAAACACCACCAGTAATATAAACACAATGAATTTATCATACTTAAAAGGAATTAAAAGCTAAAATAAGACACTAAAAGGATCTTTTAGTGGTCTAAAGTCTAAAGAAAAAAAAATTAAACTAACCAAGGTATGCTAAACGCCTTTAAAGAGAAAAACAAAATGCCAAAATTAAATTGAATAGCTCCAGAGGTAATCAGCCAACAATGGGTTAAGAAGTACAAAAAATCTAAAGTAACAGTTAAAAAGTAGTTATCAAATCAAAGAAAATTATTAGTTTTACTATAGAAGCAGCGTGAACAATATTGCAACTAAAAGCAAATTAATTGTACAAAAACGCTTATTAAACTTAACGATAAATTTTAGCTATAAATAAAAAAATTCATATGTATATGCAAAAGAGAAAGAATATTGAGAGGTTAAAAAATGAAATTAGGAACACTATCGGCCGAGTGATGATCGCGTTGTTAAATTTAGCAGTGGACTTAGCAGTTTAGAATGTTTAACAAAACGTCATTGTCAGTGTTATTCAATGATTTTAGTAGGCAACCTGCCAAAATCTCACATTTTGTTAAACATTCTAAACCGTTGTCAACTTAGCAAATTGTTAAAAGTTAACAACGGTTTAGAATGTTTTTACAAAATGTCAGATTTTAACAGGTTGCCTACTAAAATCATTGAATAACAATGACAATGACCTTTTGTTAAACAGTCTAAACTGCTAAGTCCAGTGCTAATTTAACAACGCGATCATCACTCGGCCGTATAAGTGGAAGGTTAAAGTTAATTTCGTTAAAACATGGCACTTTTAAGGCATGTATACACCTAGAAAACCTTGGAAAAAAAAAACATAAATCTATATATATATAATTTTCTAATGTGGATATATTTATATGTAGGTAGGTATATATATTTATTTGTCTGTCCACGTGATTCTGAAGTTATGGCTTGAGCTAAAATCATGAAATTTGGCACAGTGGTAGTCTTTAGCAGTGGCTAGAACCTAACGAAGCCCGTTTTTTGAATTTCGCTCCCGGGACAAAAATAGGAGCAAAAAAGTGTTTTTTTACCGTTAGCTGGCGTCTTACGGAGGCAGAGGCTACTTAATATTGTCTCTCGCCTGGCGGAAACAGGCTTTTCATCTAGTTATATATAATAGTATAAAATAATAACTCAGAGTTCAAGCGTCTGGTAGATAACTGACCAAAACCATCTGGTTTGATAGAGTTATGTAAGTAGGATTCCTCCGGTAGCGTAGTGGTCAGGTTTGTCGCCCCGGCGACCGGGTTCGATTCCCGAGCCGGAGAGACACTTTTAGGTAGTAGTTATTTAAAATAACGTCCGTGGTGGACTCCGCGTTTTCTAAAAAAGGGCGGAAATGCAACATTTGCATGTTTCAGGCTTAACAACGTTGACGGAACAACTGGGGAAAAAAGGGGTTTAACACCGGAAAACCCGGCACTCACGGTACTTTGGTACTTAGTTTATATATGTATATATAATCCGTAATATAATATACATATATAATAACCCTTCGTGAGCTGTCATAAAGAAAAAAAATAGAAGGTACACTGCTGCCATAACAAGAAGGACCCAGTGATTTATGACAATAAATGATAACGCAATGTCACCTAAATATCTTAAAAATATGGAAACCAAAATGCAATAATTTTAAATATGTTTTGCTTATTATAATCTGTTGCGTTAATTTAAGCTGATCACCTAGCACCTTTACGGCCGAGTGATGATTGCGTTGTTAAATTTAGCAGGACTTAGCAATTGTTAAAAGTTAACAACGGTTTAGAATGTTTAACAAAATGTCATTGTCAGTGTTATTCAATGATTATTAGTAGGCAACCTGTCAAAATCTGACATTTTGTTTAACAATCTAAACCGTTGTTAACTTTTAACAATTGCTAAGTTCATTGCTAAATTTAACAACGCAATCATCACTCGGCCGTTAGTAATTTTAGTTTTGACATTAAATACAATTTTTTTAAAGTAAAAGAAGTAAACCAATTTACAAAGTTTCACATAATTCTCGAAATTAGCTTAGAGCAGCAAATATTTTCTATTATCAGTAAAATTTTCTGACCTTGGATTTCATATTGATTCTAATTAGTTTATTTATTTGAGGTGAATTATTCTATTTTGATTACCATAACGTATAAAATAACCACTTTTTTGTTTACAGAAGACGCCCTTAAACTATTTAACTATTCCATTATAAGGGAATTATTATTTGAATTCATCGGAACTATGGTAGCATAGCTTACAGTTTCTGAATCACTGCTAATGTGCCCCTCTTCACCATTTGTATCCCCGCTATCCATGGACGTCGAATAGTTCATATTTGGCTTTCTATGAAATCTACCGAAAAATACAGAATGAGTTTCCACACTTTCAGCCCCAGATTCACTATGGCCATCACCAGAACTTTCATCTGTTTCACTTCCATTTTGTTCGGAAAGTTGTTTCTTTGCTAAACAATTTTTTATTTTAGATTCATTCGAATCTGTGCTTAGGTATCCAGAGTCTTCGGGTCTTAAAGTATTTTGCCAGACTCTGTCATTTTTACTTGCTCTGTTTTTTCGGTACAACTTTAACGAGTTGTTTTTTTCATTCCTAATGGATTGAAACGTCTTTTTCGGTACTTGAAAGGATGAGTCGTCAATTGTTGAATGAAATATAACTTGGTCGTTAATATTTTCCTTAAATATTAGATCTTCTGTATGAATTAGGTCAGTAATATTACCATTTAGTTTAGATTTTTGTAAAAGGCATAATTTGTACTCTATATTATCATCAGGAGTGCCAATTTCTAAGTCTTGCTGATTCTGAATATCGACACTCCTGTCAAACACGTTTTTTGAAGGTTCTAGTGATTTTCTTAAAATGTCGTCTAAAACAAAAAAAAATATTTGTAACAAAACAAACAGAATTATTAACAAATCTTAAAAAACATCGTAAAGTTAAATCAGTTTCATTTAAATTTCAATAACTAGTAATATAAAATTGGGTTATGGCAAGAATACATACCATTATTTACCACTTTTCTCGGTGGCTTTGGTTGTTCATAAATTACTGAGTCAAGTGGGGGCGGCGGAATTAAATCAGGGGGCACTACAGGACCACTAGAGGTGGTTTTTATTCTTTGCCTTCTTAAATGGCGTTCTTCCAAAGTTAATAGCTTCCCTTCGTCGTCTATGTCGGTAGATTCCAAACTAAATTGCTCCCTTTCTTTTGCCTGTTTGCGTCTTTCCTCGTATAATTCCCTAAGGCTTCCAAAGACTCTATTAAAATTACTTGTTTCAATAATATTGGAATTAACATCCACGTTTTGACTGCTCTTAAAACTTCCATTAGTACGTAGTAATATATGATTAGGTCTTTCTAGCGAATCATCGTAATTATTATTAACTAGCGACAGCTTATGGTCCTGTTTATGGGGTCGATCTAAAGTGTCCGGATCAAAATCATCTGAATCATGCACAGGAATATAATGATCCATACAATCTTCAACTTCTATTAACAGTTTGCCAGGTTTTTCAGCTCCTCCATCATAACGTATTTTGAGAGGGCTTTTTTCTAAAGTTGAGGAATTTGATTCTGAACCAGACGATGGATTACTTTCATAATTGTACCCATTATTAACATAAACTTCACTTACAAGACTATATTTATTATTTCTTTGCAAATATTTCGGATACTTATACATATCTTTTTCTAGAAGCGATCCCTTTTTCATGACGACTAGTTCGTACTCATGTTCATCTTCATTTAGCATATTCATGTTTAGTTTTGACATTGTCATATTGCCCGTTTGCTTATTAATGATGGCATTCTGCATGGTTATTTCTTCTTCAACTGGCAATGCTGTACTAAGGCTGGGACTTGCTTGAGAAGAGGGTACTTCGGCGTATTCGGAGGGAGTTGAATATCCTAAAAGAAAGTACATATAAATTTATTTGCTTCTAGTTAACTAAACCAATAAAATCTAATTTAAAAAAACTTAAGACTCTTTGTGAAACTGAGCTTTTCATTAGTACATGATTAAACCTATTTTCGATCAAGACATTAAAATTATTGACAACAAAGAAAGTTTATTTTCTTTATTTAAATCTTAAAAATAATATTCAACATATAAAAAAAAATATTTTCAAAAATATTAAAGGTGTTGCGTTTTCGCAACTTGGTCGAAACCATAAACTAAAATAAGAAATATACTTTTTTAATGTAAATGATTTTTTAAAAACACTGAATATGAAAATGAACCTCATATCTTTCACCCATGAAAATAGTGGTCCTATGGAAAATTTTACGTCTGCGCCTTGAATTAGAATTTGTAATGATGTGCCCAATATTATTATCAAACCGAACCTCGTTAGGTGCACTTGAAGTTGAATGCCTGTTTCTGTTTAAGCTAGTGAGATTTATAAGTTTTACCAAATGAAACGCCATAAAAGACTTAAAGTCAAGTTAAAACATTTTTTATCGCTTACTATATTTTAGATTTTTTAGCTATTTACTATTACACTATCTACTGCATTTATAAATATTGGTCCACCAATTTTTTTTTCGGCAATACCTATTCTGTAATTTGCTAGCCCATTATGATGGTAGACCCCCAATGGGTTAAAAGCCAGTATTGTTTTCCAACATGATTCTCAAATAAGAAGTTCAAAAATATCTAACTTATAGGTTTTAATAAATTTTATCTACGAACCTTTGTTATGTCCATTTCTTTCTAAGCTATCTGTGTCGTAGCCAGCATTAGCTCTTCTAGCTAGTTCCTTATTTGCTGCTTCCAACATATTTTTATGCACAGTTAACTCATTTATCACAGCATTCATTTGCTTCTTTGTAAGCGTTGGTATTTTCGTATCTTCGGCTTGGTTTTCCATCTCTATTGCCTAAAAAATATATTTAATCATATATTATATATAAACATTCATTTATATATCAGTAAGCAAATCATTTTGTTAGTAACTGATGCAAATGCAAAATATTTTGATAGTCGCCATATTGAATTTGGTGAAAATGCTTCCCATGTCGCCAAGCCCTACATGATTGTATATATCAGTAAACAGTTTTTATTTGAAATTGTTGCCTTGGGTCTACCTTTGGCTAAACCAGAAGTGATATTTTACATCCGGTTAGATGAAAAGTTGCCTATTTTAAACTTTATATATTCATTTAAAATTTTAAAATAATATCTTTTATAGTAACAAAAAAATGCCACTCAAAATACCCTTGTTGACACCCGGTATACAGGGTGTAACATACAAGCTTGAAATAAACTAAAGAATGTATTTCTTAGCTTTTTTTATATGTAGTTTTGCTCTAAGAATAGTCGATTCTAAGTTCAGGAATTTCATGTTTTGGTATAAATGGGGTGTCATTTTTTTAATTGTTTTAGTGTAATTACTTTTAAACGCTAAAAGATAATAAAACGAAATTTTAGCCAAAGCTTAATTTGATATTGCCCTACTTACAGTTAAAAAATGAAATTGTAATTTACTCAGTGGCATGTGTTCAAATATTACCATGGAATTCTTTAAAATACATGTAGTACACCACTCGTAATTTTTGATATTTTTTTCAATTTCGATTTTTTCTTTTATACAAATTTAGTCACCCAATTTTTCTTTATATCTCTGGTCGTTTTTTGTTATCAGGCATTTTGTAAATATCAATTTTTTTATTGCGTACACAGAAAAATGTAGAGATATAAACAAACATTATCGGGTATGTGTTGACTTATTTTTAACATCTAGTTGCATTGGTATTTAAATAAGATTCTCAGAAGCTTAAAATAAGATACTACTAATTAATTAACAATAATAAATGTACTATTAACTTATAAACTCCAAATAATTACTGATTAAAAATAATTAAAAACCAAAAAGAAAAACATACAAAAGATGCTAATAGATTTCTAATGCAGTTTCTTATGTACTTGTGTAAAAATACCGGGCACCATTGAATTGACCACAGCTCCTTTCAACTCTTGTGTCCCCCAGCTGCAATGCATTTTCCATTGCGTTTTTCTATAGGTTCTCTTACTTGTTCCAAAATACCAGGCAATTTTCGAATTGGCTACATTCCCTTTCAACTCTTTGACGAACAGTTTGCACGTCAGGAATTTCATGTTTTGGTATGAATGGTCGTGGAGGTTCAAGAACATGGCCTCCTCGCTTTTCCGACCTTAATCATTTGGATTTTTTTATGGGGACATATAAAGTTAAAGTTTATTCTGTTAAAATTTCTGACGTACAAACTCTTCGTTAGAGTTGAAAAGGAATGTCGACAAAACGCCTTAAATGCCGGTCAACTTTGACAGCCTATATCTTGGCAACCGACCGATTGACGGTTTCGATATATTAAAAAATTGTCAGCACGAGTACTCTCAAATCATATTTGTCAATAAAATTTTTCATTATATATTCATGGAGATAGTTTTACTTATAAGCAATTAAAGTAAAAAACAAATTTTTTTTTTCGATTTGTTTACACTTTATATACTTAACAAATGAACCTTTTTGAGAGGGAGCATATTTTGATTCGGCATTTGTCTAAATGGTTTCCAGCAAAAACATCCCTGCCACCTTGTACAGGGTGTACAACTAAGAAGGGAGACCGGCTGTATCTCAGAAAATATTTATCGCACAGCGTTGGGGAAAAATATTGTTAGTAAAAGTGGTCAAGAGAAATAGCTGGACATTATTTTCAAGTTTATGAAATGGCCGCTAGGGGGCGTAACTGCAATCTTGAATCTAAAAAAGTGACGTTTCTGTGAATTTTGCTATATTAACCTAACAAAAAATACCTGATCTTTAAAGTCGAGGATAATCTGAACCTTTTTTGTTCGACAATTTTTGCTATATCTCAAAAAATAAAGTGGTGGGAGGTATTCAAAGGTTTCCGTCAAACACACCCTGTATCTTCGAGACGGCTGAGCCGATTTTAACAATCTTGGGCTAGTTGAAAAGAGCTATTCTTGGGATAAAAATCTTAAAATAAATACCTAAAATTTAGGCCAAAGAAAATTTTATTCGTTAATATCTCAAAAACTATAAAAGCTACAAGAAATATTACATGACACAAATTATGAATTTTTATAAAACCTTTAATTTAGGTTATAAAATCTTTTCATCTAAATGCAATACTTTACGAGTTATAATCAAAAAATCGAATTTTCAGGATTTTTTCAAGCTATACCCCTAGAATTCGCTTTTTTGATTATAACTCGTAAAGTACTGCATTTAGATGAAAAGATTATTTAACCTAAATAAAAGCTTTTGTAATAATACACAATTTATGTTTTATAAAATTTCTTGTAGCTTTTATAGTTTTTAAGATATTGACGTATAAAATTTTCTTTGGTCTAAATATTAGGTAAGGAACAAGATATCGAGATGCGGTTTTCGCGAGCTTGTTTAGGCATTATTTAGCTACTTTTTCATAAAGAAAGAATTATACCAATGCCCTTAATTTTTTTTTGAGAAAATTAACCATTTCTGTCGGAATGTCGAAAAAAGCCCTCTAGCGGCGACGTGTGAAACTAACAAAACTTTAAATATTTTAAGGTTTATAACCCAAGAATAGCTCTTTTTAACTAGCCCAAGTTTGTTTAAATGAGCTCAGCCGTTTCGAAGATACAGGGTGTGTTTGACGGAAACCTTTGAATACCCCCCCACCACTTTATTTTTAGAGATATAGCAAAAATTGTTAAACAAAAAAGGTTCAGATTATCCTCGACTTTAAAGATCAGGTATTTTTTGTTAAGTTAATATAGCAAAATTCACAGAAACATTACTTTTTAGATTAAAGATTGCAGTTACGCCCCTTAGCGGCCATTTCAGAAACTTGAAAATAATTTCCAGCTATTTCTCTTGACCGCTTTTACAAACAATATTTTTTCCCCAACGCTGTGCGATAAATGTTTTCTGAGATACAGCCGGCCTCCTTTCTTAGTTGTACATCCTGTACATCCAACTAAAAACAGATTAAGGCTTGGTCTTAAAATTAATTTCGAGGATATGATCGAAAAATTGTTTTACCAAAATCCCTATGCGCGCCACTGAGTAAACTACGAAGTCATTTTTTTACTGTTACTAGAGCACTATTAAATTAAGTTCTGCCTAAAATTTTATTCCAATATTTTCTAGCGTTTGAAAGTCATTACACTCAAGATTTTTTTGTAATTTCTTTACACCCTGTAATTTAGACACGAATGTTCGTAAAGGAAAACCAATATAAAAAAACTAAGAACACTGTTTGTGTTTATTTTTTACCAAATCATAATATTATACATTACCTCCTGTATCATATCTGGTGGTGGTAAATTCATCCGTCCCTCCACAGGAACCGTATCATAATATTCTTCTTCCTCTTTATTTTCAAGCCGAGGTACCGGAGGTGGAGCTCTATTGGGCTTTTGAATTTTCTTTACTTTATTTTGCCTATAATGAAGTGCTGTAATTTTAGTCGATACAGCCTTCTCTGAAGTAGGTTTAGGAGACAAAGCTCTTTCTGAGGCTGGTCTAGGTGACAGAGCTCTATCAGAAGAAATACTTTCTGGAGGAAGAGATCGTGTGGGCGACCTTATTCTCTTGGGGCTTTTTACTGAGCTTGATGATAGTGGTCCGCAATTTTCGTTCATTCGAAGAACTGGCACATCTTCCAACCATTTTCTTATACTGTATTGCTTACTTTCGTTCGTTGTTGAACCTGCGTAAAAATAATATATGAACCATTTCTATTTATTATTTTACTCTTTTTTACTGATTTTGAATGCCATGTAGGTCTTTTAAAAATATAGGTCGCAAATATATTTTTTATACTAATAATAAAAAGTTTCCAAATTTAAAAATATGTATTTAGTCCAAACATGACTAATTTTTAAGATAGATTTTAATACTTAAAATGTGTTTACTTAAAATTTAAAGATTATTCTAAAAATACTACAAATAGTGCATTTTTTTTAATATTTTAAAATTTTTACCAAAACCATTCGGATCGAGACTTTAAGTCTTAAAATGTTCTCCTTTCAAAATTACTAACCAATACACTTTTAAACATCCTTTATTTAAAGACACAACTAAATAAAATTATTCTTAATAGGGTTATATAAAACTCACAATTTTGACAAGCTCTTAAGGTGGGAAACTCTGGTAATTTTCCACTTAGTGACCTAAACTCTTGTGGTTCGCATCCAGGACATCCAGTACATGCTTTTCTTCTACTGTTTTCCCTCTTTAAACTTATAACACTGCCTCTTCTACTTGATGGTCGTGAGAAGTCGAGGTTTGGTTCGATTGCATAGTTCGTATCTTCTTCAGGAATATTAAGAAGAGAAGGAGTGAAGCGTTTGGCATCCATTTTTTGCTTAGCGATGGCAATTACTTCCCTGATTTTGGCTAGGAACTCTAGGGCTGCTGGAGGTGGAGCCTAGAAAATTATCACACCAGTAAGATTTATTTTTCTTTAAGTTTAACTTTTTTAAGTAGTAGATTATACACAAAGAGTTCTTAAGCCGCTATTTTGCTTTTTGCTTTTTTCGATGGATTTACGCTTAAGTTTTCTTTAGATAGATAGATATTAGTTATGAGTTACCCAATATCATGGAGACTAGAGATAAGGAGAACCCTCTCTTATGGCTGTTTGGCTCAAAAAGTGGCCTCAGAATAGCATAAAAAAAGAGGCGCTGGTGTAGCGGCGTGTATGGTGTGAACCAATAAACTTGACCGCAATATATAAAGTGAAGTTGAAAAACGGTCCTCTGAAACAGCAAGGCCATCTTAATTTACTGCAATTTAAGGGCTACTTTTAACACAGAGAGTGCCCTCCTTATCTCTGGTCTTTATGCCTAATTTAAAACATAATATATACTTACAGCAAGTAAGTGTGGTTCAAAATAGGCTGGATTAAAATAAAGTTTCTTTCTAATGGTTCCTGAAAGAGCTTTTAGATTGTCCGGTCGATCATCTAGAGTCTCTACAATTGAAACATTTTCTTCTGGGAGGCACTCAAATCCTGAGTTCTCCTGATAGCTATTTTCCGAATTAGATAAATATCCTTGAGAAGATGAAGAATTGTAACGGTTTCTTTGGGAATGGATCATGGCTGCAGTGACTTGATTCTAAAAAATTAGAAAATTAAAAAAAAGAAAAATATGTACACAGGGTAAGTTAAACCCGCTCCTCACCATTAGGATTTTGGAAAATATAGGCGATACGAAGATGGTTGATTATGGCACATAGTTGCGCATTTATGGGACCACTAAATTTTACGTAAAAAGTTTAATAGGAGTAATTGTTTACTTTTTCTATAAGTTATCTGATAGCTAAGATACAAGGGGTGCCCAAAAATTTACCTTTTTCAAAATCATCTCAGAAAGTAATACAGCTATGACGAATCTGTTTATGGCATGTTTAGTTTCACAAAAAAGTCCCCCACTATTATAAAAACCGCCACCTTAAAAAATATGCGAGATACCTTGCAAAAGTGTTAAAAATGGGATACCCTGTACATCCAGTTGCTGAATAAAAAATCCCAAAAAAATATTTTTTATTAAAAATTTATTATTTAAAAATTAAAAAAAATTTTTAAAAAAT
>JAHBCN010012607.1:0-26330 GCA_019359885.1 Listronotus oregonensis
GGTATTATAATAACACAAGCGAACATTTTCTACATAAAATAAAAATACCACTGGTGCCGCCATCTGCACTTTCCTTACATAGCCTCGACTTGCTGATACAGATACACACTTCTATAGATCAGTTTATATTTGAAAGTATATGTTACGTGGGGTTGTGCAGTCATTTATTTAAGAATTTTAAGGTTTGAATTTAAAGGAAGATTTTATATTCTTGTAGAAAAATTTTAAGTATTAACCTCTTTTCCTCATTATTTCTACCAAGTGGATTAAATTTTAGGCAGAAATTAGTACCTAGAACCTCGGAATTGTCCAATCAATTAAGGAGTGCTTATAGGTATTGTAGAAGACCTCAACAAAATATTATAGAAAAATATGGTAAAAAGGGGATGGTACAAATAAAAAAATTATTAATTACATGCATAATTTAAATAAACTGTAAGTACTGTTGTGCGTGATTTTTGTCCCTAAAGTGATTATAAAAATCGATGGTGAAATACAAGATTTCTTTAATTATATAAAACATTTTATGGTAAAATAATAAGGTGCAATTCAATGCTCTAATCTGTAGTACCTTCTATAAAATTAACCGTTCACAGATGTAACAAAATGTGGTGCTTCTCGTTGATCTAACCAGATTAATTTTAATTAATAAATAATTAATTTTAAAATCCCCTGAAAGTTTTTATTTAATTTAAATTGTTAGTAAAAAACTATATATATCTAAAAATCTCCCTTGTTGTAGTCCATAATTTTGATTTAACCAGAGATACAATGAGTTAAAAGTCTGAACTAATGAATTCTGTTCGACATCAAAGTATAAATAGAAGCAGTTTAAATGTAAATGCAAAAGAGAAAAATCCAGACGAAAATTAATTTTAAAATTTTATGAATGGTATAGTCTGTCTCAAAGTATACCGTGTTAGCTCTTACCTTCATTTATGGATTATACCTGCCGAGAGCAATAAAACTGCGGATCTGAAGGTATTAAAGGACAAAATATTAGGGACGGACTTTAATAATATAAAGATTTATAACTTATTGTTTATTTAGGTAAGTATAATCTTAAAATTACATTAAAAAATTAAATATATGCAAAGTTTTAATAAATTTATAACTGCATTATCTATACATAATTACATTTTTAATCTAAATATCTAAATCTAATTCTGTTTCACTATCAGAGTCATCATTGAGATTAATTACAATAGGATTTATGTTTTTTTGGATAGAAATATAAGAGTCCTCAATTTTTATAATGTGCTGTAGTGAATTTTTCCAGCTCTCAACTGGTATGTTAGTAATTACATTTTTTATCAAATTTATAACACTGGGACTTAAAGTAGGTGTAACATTTTCTGCTCTGATCTTTGATTTTACTTGGTTCCACAAATGCTCTATGGGGTTAAACAAACAGTGACACGGAGGAAGCCGTAAGACAGTATGCCCAGCCTGTTCAGCCAAATTATCACATACATATTGTTTTTTAATAGCATATGAATTTAGGACTTCCAAAAGATGCGTTTTTTTGTAACTGGATTTAAAATAAATATCATTTTTTAACAAATATTAATGGATTTCAGTTTTTGAACTTGATGAAGCTGGTGCTTTGTGTAGCAGACGGCTGTGGTAGCTTGCGTTATCCATGACAATAACACTGTTGTTTGGAATATTTTTAAAAGATAATTTTGAAACCAGTTTTCAAAAAGTTCTGCACTTGTATCCTCATGATAATCTCAAGCTAGAATCCTTAATATTCTTTGCAGACAACAGCAAGCAGTTTGGTACAAATCCGTCTTCTGAACCAGCGTGTATTATGGTAATGCGTTTTCCTTTATTTGAAGGTGCTTTCGTCTGACAGTTTTGACTGGAATCAACCCATCCTTTGGATACTGTGTCGTGTGTATCGAACCATATTTCATCAAGGTAAATTATGGATCTGTTTTCTAACTTATGTCTTTTAATTTCTCGAAGGTAATTAAATCTCCAAGTGCGTAATCTGTGCGATTCCACTACTACTTGTCTTTTGTCTATTTTGCGGTATTTAAATCCCATTTTACAAACAATTCTATGGCACGGCTAATATTTATATTGGTTTCGTCTCCGTCTAGCTCCTTTTTCGGTTTATCCAAGGTAGGAATAACTCCGCTTTCATAAAGACAATATATTTTCCTTCTTATTAGGTCCTGATCACTATTGTCTATTCGGTGAGATTGAAAATCACTACGTTTTTTTCTTTTATTCAATTCTTCACCAATATCGATGATATTGGAGTTTTTGTAAGTAGACAGGTTTCTTTTAAAGCTTCTTGTTTAATTAGACCTATACTGATTAAAGTTTCATACACATTTTTCACAACCTGTTTTGCATCTAACGACAAATGATTTCGACGCGACATAATTATATTCTCGTAAAACAACTTTTTCGAAACGCACAGTAAAAACGGTTATTTAACACTGTCACTAAAATATTAGCCAAAATATTTATATGCCTAATGGTTAATCCTCAAGAAATACCTGGCCCACCCCTGCCCTTATGAACAAATGGGTTTACCCAATAACAATAGGTAATAAAATCGTTAAAGTTTTATTGGGGTATGGTCCGTCAAAGGCCATAACGATGTACTTTGAGGCAGACTATACCTGCAATTTACATATCCTAAATCTTTTGTAATTTATTCAACTTTCCGCCCTCATTAATAGAGGCTTATACGAGAGGTGTCCAGAAACAACATCTGGAAATTTAAGGTAGTGATTCTACATTGAAAAAAAATGCTGGTATGTTATATGAGAAAATGTCGAAATCTCCACCATAACCAAGATACAGGGATGTAAAATATCATTTTTTGTTTAATTTTTTTGGCAGTAAAATTTTATTCTTAAACCGATTAAGTTAATATTTGTTATAAAAAACAATTTTGGTTGACTTTACAATTCTAAAAATAAATTGGTTATTTTTTATTCCGCTAGAGGGCACTTTACCTGAAACATAACATTAATTTCCTTTATAACTTTTCTATTTCAACAGATATCTTTAAACAGAGTATAACATATTGGAGGTAATTATAAAATTGAAAATAATGTTCTTCTGATTAATGTCAACAATCCTTACCGTTTAGCCAGAAAACCGACTTTACCCGCAATCAAGTCGCCTTGCTTGAAATTAACATTATCAATGGTTTGTTGTTATACCAAATATCAACTGAATCGGTTAAAGAATAAAATAAATATGCCAAAAAAATTAAACAAAAAATGATATTTTACATCCCTGTATCTTGGTTATGGTGGAGATTTCGACATTTTCTCACATAACTTACTAGCATTTTTTTTTCAATGTAAATTACTAGCTTAAGTTTCCTGATGTTGTTTCCGGACACCCTGTATACAAAAAGGTTAGTATTTCAAACACTTTTAAGATTCGTTTCTCTTCGCAATATATAAATTTTAATAAATAAAGGCGTAACTACCTGACTATATTTGCCTTCGTAATTACACGTTATTGGCTTACCGAAGGAAGAAACCGCACATTCATTAAACTTCGTTCTTTGTGACACCTTTATTGTCCTTTGCCAGTATAATAAATAAAGCTTATTGCCGTAGATATATTATTATAAATATAATTATTTTATTAGAAGTTGCGGTTAATAATTTTAGGCGCTACAACTTTTGTAACAGTATCTTGTTTATTGTTTGGGACCAAGATAAAGGAAAATTTTGTTTATATACAGAGAAAAACGGTTTTGTATGCTCAGTGAACATTTCTTAAAAATAAATCCGTTATTATTTTGAAAATTCTTTACTACTTTCTTCATAGGATTTTGTAAATATCAAAAGAAAAAAGATGTCGGTATTGGATTATTCTTTCTTTCGTCGGTCTATTTATTATTTTTTTTCTCAATGGATGTAACGTAGAAACAAGCATTAGGAATTCTGTACAATATAGCCCATCGTAGAAAAAAGGGACCAGTAACCCTTTTAAATAGTGAATTTTGACTATGGGCTGATGATTCATGATGGGTTTTACAGCATGACTGTGGTTTTTTGGCTAAAAAATATACCTCAAAAGTGCCAAAATAGCCATCTTGAAACAATAATATTCAGTATGCCATTTAATAGTACATAAATATATGTAAACAGATTACCGAAACAATTCAACTAGGCATTAAGACCTATATTCCCCACACTAAAAATAACCCCATAACTTCAAATCACAAAGAGTGGTTTTCTAAATCCTGTGACAAAGCCAGACTTTCACAAATTCAAGCCCACAAAAAGTTTCTTTAAAACTTCAGTCCCGAAAATCGACAGGCTAGCATCGAAGCGAGAAATTAGTATAATCATACCATCTCAGAAGCAAAAGACCGTTTTAACAATCGGATAAAAGACAAAGTTCTCTCTTACTCAAATGGCAGTAAAGCTTTTCTGGTCAGAACTTTTGCACAAAATCTTTCCCACCCCTAATCTCTGAAGATGGAATTGTCTCCACCTCCAAGGAAACCGAACTATTCAACAATTGCTGCAATCTAGCTTATCCTCATATCTTCTCAACAGTTGTCCCTGTTTCTTATTAAATGTCCCATATAATCTTTGAAGTCAAACAGATCAAGCGAATTCTTTCTTCTCTTAATCCTAAAAAATCGTCTGGGCTGGATGGCATACCAGCAATCGTCTTAAAAAAATGTGCTCCGGAGCTTGCACCCATCCTAACTCGCCTGTTTCGAATCTCTTAAGACACGGGCATTTTCCCGGAGAGTTGGAAAGCTGCACGTGTGCAACCTGTCCTTAAAAAAGGATACACAACTCTCCCTTCTAACTATAGACCTATATCTCTTCTTTCAGTTGTTTGCAAAGTAATGGAAAAATTCATTAATTCCCAAATCTTAAAGTATCTGAAAAAACATAAGATCTTACATGATAGACAATATGGATTCCGTCACAATAGAACCACAGCTGATCTTCTTTTCTTTGTCTCACACGACTGGAACAACTCCCTTGAGTTTCTTGGTGAATCCCAGATCGTTGCTCTTGACATATCCAAAGCTTTTGATCAGGTCTGGCATGACGGGCTTCTTAACAAACTTCCTTCTTACGGTCTTCCACCTAAACTTTGCTCTTGGCTATCCAGTTTCCTTTCTAATCGACGTAGGTATATCAGTTAGTGTACATGGTCATTCCTCCAGCTTCTACCAAATTAATTCCGGTGAGCCCCAGGGCTCAGTGCTGGCACCCACGCTGTTTCTTCTAACATTAACGATCTTCTCTCTTCCACAATCAATCCCATTCATAGTTTTGCTCACTATAGTACCCTCCACTCTAGTTTTCAATTTCTTAAGTCACCATGTAATTCTGATTTGGAAAACAAGTGCAGGTCAATGGAGATATCACTTTCACAAGACCTTAAACTTATCTTGGATTGGGGCGCCAAAAATCTTGTTCAGTTTAATGCCTCGAAAACACAGTCATGTTTGCTGTCGCGAAAAAAGTTTGCCAATGCTTATCCCTTACATATGAGCGGCCAAGTTCTGCAGAACAAAGAGTCGTTTAATCTTGTCGGCGTTACTTTTGAGAATTACACACAAGATTTTTTCTACAACCGCAGATTTTATAAAATAATTGGTAAAAATTAATGATTATTGATATAACCTCAAATTTGACAGGTCACATTTTAAAACGTGCAAGCATCATTTTGCGCTACAGATGTGTGTTATTGTAAAAATGTTTTTTCACTAGTAGGTATTTACTGCAAAAGAAAACAATAAAAAAACTATTTAGTACCCTTTTAATTAGTTATTTACATATTATTGTATTACGTAATGATTTAAATTTCTGTGTAACAATATCTAAATGTTTTTGGAATTCTTCTAATACTTCTTCCTTTTTTAGGGGTGAAAAACCAGGCAAATTACTACTCGGTATTAAATGTCTGTGTTGATAACATATATGTAATATTTTGAAATGATTTTATTCATTCTTTTTTGTGAATATTGTAATATTTGATCAAAATTTGTAGTAGACTCTTCTGAATGCTGTTGAGCAAATCATTTTTCGAAAGATGTTGGTCGCAGTTCTCAATTAGCGCAGTTAAATATATTAAACTGGAATGGCGTTTTGGACATGGCTCAATTCTTTACAATTACATATTTTACACTTTTTAAAATTGTCCATTATCAGATAATTATTACAATCAATTTATTAAACACTATTAGCTGTTTAAAAAACTTTTTGATACGTCAAATAATCATTTGTTTATTTTTCTTGACAGCAGCGGCAAGCATGGCCTCCTATCATATCTAAACATAATACTCGCCTGTGTTATGTGAAAGCTATAAATATAATCAGTTTTAATCCAGAAAAAATAGATTTCTACCACCTTTAGTAGTACAAAATTAATAAAAAAATAAAAGAAGGATATCGACAAACGTATTTTTAAACTGTTTTTCGTAACTAAAGTTGGTAGTTTTGTATTTTATTTAAAGCGACAATTTGGACATCAATGTAATTTATAGATAATGCGAATTGTTTACTAATTATACATTTCTACTATCTTTAGTATAATGAAAAGTTTAGAAAATCAGAGTTTGTAATCATAATAACTATTTTAATTACTTTCTATAACTAAAGTTTGTAATTTGCTTTATTTATCACTTGATTTGTCGTAATATACATAGTTATATGACGTAGAATATAAAATTTAATTATTTATAAAAAAGTACATTTCTACCACTTTAGTGGAAGAAAACTCCGTCAGAACGATGTAGGGACTTTCCGAACATAAATTTTTATTATTCTGTATAACTGAAGTTGGTAAATTGCATTTTACCACTATTAAACATTCAACGGAACATGCAAAGGTGAAGTAGTTAATAAAAACAGATTTAATAAAACCGTGGCTACTATACCAATTTATTTTATTGTAATAATTATCGTAATATGTATATACATTTAGATCTTTATATAAGTATTACCTAAATCTATATAAGATCTAGTCATTTTTCTTATTATTCACATTATTAAAGGTAAAGGTGCAATTCTCACAATTTTTAATGACAATTTCAGATGAAGTTTCTACCGTTCAACGCCTACTGTGGTGTCAAATTTGACGTTTTTCCATTACGGTTTCCTTGATAACTCAGCGAGCGACAAAGTAAAAAAAACGCTTGCTCCTCGGAAAAGTGCAACTTTGTGTTTTGTTTTTAAAGCGCAAACATGGTACTTTTCGCGCGGTTGTAGAAAAATAATATTGGATTACATTTTTCGGTAAACCAACGCTTTGCAAAAGTATTGGGCTCAATATTTCGAGTATATTTAAATGATTTTTGTTTATATTTTAGAAAAAGCAATTACAATAAAAGACTTTTGGAAAGTTTCTAAAAACTAAGCACCTAATTTTACTAAGAAAATATTTATTAAACTCCGTTCTTTGTAACGCCGTTTTTGCTCTTTTTCAGTATAATAAAGTTATTGCCTCAGGTACAAATACCATTATTTTATTGGGTATTGTGGTAACGAAGTTATTAGTCTTTTATAATCTCTGGCGTCGGGTAAAGCTTTTGTTACAAAAATGTATTTATTACTTGAGCTAAAGTTAATGATTAGATTGCCGTTTTTGGTTTGGTAAAAAGTAAAATATAATATGAGGAGGGGTCAAGTATAAAAGAGGCGTTATCGTTGAAAAAATTAATTGGGTGTAGTCAATTACTTATTCACACATTATCTTCTGTTTTGGAAACGCATTTTTCTGAGCGAATTAGATTTTTTTTATCTGTTCATCATTAAATCAATTGAACAGTATCAGGAGTCAATTTCATATTAGGGCCTCCACCACCGCATTGTCAAAAAAGAACAACAATAACAAGTGCTTTTTTGAAAGGTCCAAATAGATGAAAATCGCAGGGTGATTAGTCAAAATTATAACAAGGATGCTCAACCATAGTCCGGTTTGTTTGCTTTTATTTCAGATCAAGAGCAAGAAGCCATGCTAGTCAAAAAAAATACTTGCTCTCATTGGATGGTTTAAGGTGGGGTGTAAAATATTCGATTAATCGAATAAGGGTTAATTTTTATTTAATTGATTGATACTCTGATAAATTAAAAATAATCGTATATTTGCCATAATAGATAATTGTTTTTGATCATTGCCTACCTCTGTTTGGTCATCACTGTGTTTAAGACTTAAACTGCATTTAGTGTGTGTATGGATACGAAAAACAGCAATATACAAAATAGCATTGAACTGAGTGAGTCACCCTAAAATACGCATCTTTTAAATATAATGGGCTCAATAATGACTTTTTCTTCAAATGTTATGGAAAACCTTGATTTCCAAAGTGACATCCGCCGCTTAATACATCGAAATAGGTTAAGAGAAACCTTAAGATCTTTGAGTAGATGCAACAGTAATTCGTAAGATATTGTGTCACATGCCTTTTGTAGCCAATCGGCGCCATATTAAGGTTTCGTTTGTATTGGATTGAGTCTTGTGTGATGCATCTATCGAATTGGAGATCCTATTTGCAACCATTAATTCCTCTTTTTCTCCTGACTGCTCCTCTATATTAGAGACTATAAGATCAACTGCACTTGATGTTCTAGAGTATAAGATTCTGGTGGAAGCATTGTAGCAAGTATTGAGACAAGTGATCAGTCTATTGTTTTTGGGTTGTTTTAAATCCCCCTTTTTTGGTATCAACATAGTTCGACCTTCTACAAACCACTCAGGAATTAAAGAGAAGAAGTACTTTTTAACTTGAGAAAAAAATGTAAGCTTTTTGAAACCTACTGTAGCTATACCTGTGTTTATGCCCCTTAAGGTTATTCTAGAAAGTAACGCCAATTAAATTAAAGGATCTGTGTTTTGCAGAACTTGGAAGCTTATAGATAAAGAATTCACTCTTTCCAAGTCAGCAAACCTAATTTTTTCTTTGAGGAAATAAACTGAACAATATAGTATTACCTACAATATAGTAATAAGCTTTAGGGCTGACTAAAGGAAAGAAATATTTAAGAAAAGGATACCATGGTCAGCAAAACTAAAAATGGTAATAAAAAAAACGAGAGGCAGTGCAAGAAAATCTTGAAATACTCCAGCATTGAGAGGGAAAAATGCTATGGGAAAAAACCATCTGTCATAACAGATATACTATACTATATATTTATATATATATATATATATATATATATATATATATATATATATATATATATATATATATATAAAAACAGGGTGAAAAAAGTATGATGCTCATCATTTTAACATGTAGAGCTAAAATAAGTCAAAAAGTTTATATAACATATTTTCAAAACTTGACATTTTTTTGTCTAAACGATGTTAAAGTCATGCACTTTGAAAGCAGTTATTTCTGTAAACCGTAACAACTGGAAATTTTTGTCTTAATCGCTTATCAGTAGACTTTGATAAAAAAATAAACTTTATTTTAAATGTTTTATCACAAAAAAAAAAAATAAAAAGTTTTAACAATTGTTCTCGCATTTAAAAAATTTAAAAAAAAACAATTGGCAACAGAGCGCCACCTTTGTGAGTAATGTCAGTCGTACGAAGAAGCTTACCGATCCGGACGCATTTTTGTTTGTTTTTTGAATCGGGAAAAAAATGCCGATATGTTTTTAAAATTTAAGACAAACGTATTGAAGTGTACCAAAAAGTGATGAAAACGGAATGTGTGCGACCGAGAAATCTTATTCTTCAAGCAAAACAAAAAAGTGATGTTTTAAACATAAAATTTGTGTTTTTAAAATGGATATTAAGCCTATTCTTATGGTAAGTACAATTTTTTTTCAATTATAAAGAAAAACTTATTAAATTTAATATCAAAATAAATTGCAGGAAATAGTTTTTATTATTTGTAAATGAACATCTCCTTAAAAAATGTTTAAACAGTGCAAAAAAAAATCATAACAACGTTCAAAGTTAAGACTGGCTTCGAAAAACAGGCGCTGCGTTGCCAACTTTTTTAAACTTTTAAAAAGGGGAAAATTTCGAAAACAATTAACTTTTGACTCATATGTTCTTGGCTTGTTCGACTTATTTTGAGCTCCTCTATCGCCCATTAAAATCATGAGCATCATACTTTTACACCCCCTATATATATATATATATATATATATATATATATATATATATATATATATATATATATATATATATATATATATATATATATATATTATATATATATATATATATATATATATATATATATATATATATATATATTTTATATATATATATATATTTTATATATAATATATATATATATATATATATATATATATATATATATATATTATATATATATATATATATATAATATATATATATATAATATATATATATATATATATATATATTATTATATTATATTATTATATATATATATATATATATATATATATATATATATATATATATTGTAACGAATTATTTATATTATATATTTTAATTATAGTTAATATATTATATTATATTTTATATATATGGTATTTTGTTTTTATGTTATAATATTTAGCGAGATTCGTTACAATTAATTTTAATTCTGTGGGGTTTTAAGTATGTCAACTCCGGCTTTCGAAACTCTCAATCCCTTTGAGTTCTGGCTTTTATCTCATACATTTATCTGGACATACATACAAAATAAAAGATTTGAATAATTTTCAAAAATAAATTATTTATTATAAATACTAATTTTTGATGACAAATATTTAAATCTTAAATCATATATTTTTAATTCATAATTATGTTTAATATTTATATCTATGTCTTGCCTCAATTTTATAGTTTCTTTTAAAGTAACGTTGGCAATATGATTCTTTCTTTTAGAGTTATGTTGGCAATATTTATTTCTCCTATCCTTTTTCAATACATAAATAAACTCTTACCTTATTACAGGAACAATATAAATGAACTATGACTATTTGTCATAAACATTATAAAAAAGGATACTAAAACTAAATAATCTTGTTTTCCCTTTGGTTTACTTGTAAATCTTTCCATAAATAATGTCCAAAGGTGCCTCTAGTGTGGTGTTAGTATCGAACTTGTCGAAAAATATACTTGTTGACGTTTGTCGATTTTGATTGCTGGTTTACTTTTCCGTATCTACCGTATAAAGTAATTTATCATCACTTTCTGAGGTAACTAAGTATTGACATTCAGATATTTTATTGACCACATTGTTTTTTCCTTTTGATTTTACTTTAAAATATATTAACTTATTTTTATTTTTTCTGTACTTTGCAAATGATAATATACGTCGTTTATGATAATTTTCAAAAAAATTACAAATAAAGTCTATAAGGGCACAAGCATAAAAAGCTTTACAACGTTGCAAGACCAAATCTTTAAAAATCCTTATCGAAAATACGCAATAATTATCATAAGAGCAAAATAATTCTACTCGGCTTTCATAGTTACAAGGTTTGTTAATTTTTGATTGTATTAAGGTTATGTTAGAGATAGCATCCATTTCAAAAATAAGTCGTGATTTACGTAGATATAATAATTATTAAAAATAATGTCATAATAGAAATACATTATGAAGTATGACCGATCAATTTGGCAACAAAACAGTTTAATAAAGATAAATATCAATAATTACGGCGTTGTGAATTACTCAATATTATATATTTTTTATTTTAGTTATGATAACGATGGATGTGATAGATAGGGTACCATAAAAAAGTTTTAAAAAACTGGATTAGTATGAACTCTCAGATTTCATAATAATCCAACACATTTTCACACTATTAAAACATGCATACATAGCATTTTACATAACATTTTTAACCGCCGCTCTGGGCCGTAGTATATTATGAAGCAAAAATTTGCGCGTATTGGTCACTACAATCTATACTGCGATTCAGAGCAACCTCTATCGCCGTTGCTCTGAGTAATAGTATAGTAAGTAATTACGCCTCCCGGACTAGATTTTATCTTTGCTCGGCTTGCAAACGTGTCTTTACTCGTTGCTCTAGCATAAACACTTGCATCTGGAAAAAGGTCCTTTCATCAAAGATCCTATGAACAATGTAAAACCATTTTCATCTTGTAGTGCACTTCCAAACAATTCGAGTTATCATAAAGCCGTCATTTTACTTCTAAATTATCGAAATCATATTATCTGATGTCAGTCATAGTACAAACATTTGTTAAAACCTTTTAATTCCTTAATTTGTCCGCATAATATAAGCTTATTTTAGGGCATTTTTTTAACTGATCTCCCAAAAACCCAATCATTCAAATGAACATGTCCAACACAAATAAAAAAGGCAATTTGAAATGCAAATCTTTGAATTCCCACATAACTAGCATGTCAGTTTTCTGATGATTTATATCCAATTTAGTAATTGCACAGACATCCATTTTTTCCAATAGCCGACGGCGATCCTATAAAAGGGATTGCGTCTATTAATTTTGTAGAAAGAGTCCATTTAGGTAATCATCAAATCGTATGAAATACGGGGTATTCGCTGGCAGTCTATTACATTTTCGGAAATATATGATATTTTCTTATACATTCGAATACATAGAATTATTACATTAATATTAGGGAAAGATATGGTTGAAATATATTCTGCACGCAAATTAAACATGTTGCTTATTAGGTATTCATAAAGGGTTGGAATAGTTAAACCGTTATTATTATTATTATTATTATTTAATTTTGTGGGCAGAATATCTTTAAAGCAGTAATTAAAAAGTATTAACACAAATAATTTTTTTTACAAAAGTATTTATATGCAAATTAATTCACTCTACAAAGAGTACCAATATACTTGGGGGTTCAAATATAAACCGGTATAGTCTATCTCAAAGTATATCGTTATGGCTTTTGACGGACCATACTCCAATAAGCCTTTAACGATTTTATTACCTATTGTTATTGGGTAAACCCATTTGTTCATAAGGGCAGGGGTGGGCCAGGTATTTCTTTAGTATTAACCATTAGGCATATGAATATTTTGGCTAATATTTTAGTGGCAGTGTTAAATAACCGTTTTTACTGTGCGTTTTAAAAAAGTTGTTTTACGAGAATAGAACTATGTCGCGTCGAAATCTTTTGACATTAGATGCAAAACAGGTTGTGAAAAATGTGTATGAAACTTTATTCAGTAGAGGTCTAATTAAACAAGATGCTTTAAAAGAAACCTGTCTACTTACAAAAACTTCAATATCATCGATAAGGGATATTATTACTAGTAAAGAATTAAACAAAAGAAAAAAACCTAGTGATTTTCAATCTCACCGTATAGACAATAGTGATCAGGACCTAATATATTGTCTTTATGAAAGCGGAGTTATTCCTACCTTGAATAAACTGAAAAAGAAGATAGACGAAGACGAAACCAATATAAATATTAGCCGTGCCACCCTCCATAGAGTTGTTTGTAAAATGGGATTTAAATACCGCAAAATAGACAAAAGACAAGTAGTAATGGAATCGCACAGATTACGCACTTGGAGATTTCATTACTTCCAAGAAATTAAAAGATATAGGTTAGAAAACAGATCCATAATTTACCTTGATGAAACATGGTTCGATACACACGACACAGTATCCAAAGGATGGGTTGATTCCAGTCAAAACTGTCAGACGAAAGCACCTTCAAATAAAGAAAAACTCATTACTATAATACACGCTGGTTCAGAAGACGGATTTTTCCCAAACTGCTTGCTGTTGTCTGCAGAGAATATTAAGGATCTAGCTTGGATTATCATGAGGATACAAGTGCAGAACTATTTGAAAACTGGTTTTAAAATTGTCATGGATGACGCAAGCTACCACAGCCGTCTGCTACACAAAGCAACAGCTTCATCAAGTTCAAAAACTGAAATCCAGGAATATTTGTTAGAAAATTATATTTATTTTGAATTTAGTTACAAAAGCACGCAATTTTTGGAAGTCCCAAATTTATATGCAATTAAAAAACAATATGTATGTGATAATTTGGCTGAACAGGCCGGGTATACTGTCTTACGGCTTCCTCCGTATCACTGTATGTTTAACCCCATAGAGCATTTTTGGAACCAAGTAAAATCAAAGATCAGAGCAAAAAATGTTACCCCTACTTTAAGTCCCAGTGTTATAAATTTCATAAAAAATAATTACTAACCTACCAGTTGAGAGCTGGAAAAATTCACTACAGCACGTTATAAAAAATTGATGACTCTTACATTTCGTTTCAAAACAACTGTTGCAGAAACCCTCTGCAACAGTGATTCTTATTTTTAATCCTAATTTTTACATGTATTTTTCTCAGTTAGTTCTTTATAAAGCGCCATGTTTTATTTATTGTGTTGCTTACAAAGTGCAAGCCGCTTCAACCCTGTTTGTTGTAATATTTTCCACCTGCAAAGGATTTACTATGTTGTTGTGTTACCATAGATAAAAAAAAAAAGTAGTAAGAAGTCATTTTTTTAACATTGTCATAATTTTCTTATGCATAAAGTTTGCATAAATTCGCCTTTAAGTCCAACAAAATATTCAACTCCTATTGTAAATCAAGGAAGAGTATTGAACTTCTCCAGAATATAAAGGTTTCCTTATCCATTACTTTCCAAGAGTGCAAAAATACAAAATTGGATTTTCATCTTTTAACCTGTTAAAGTGACAAGTATTAGATGCTGCAGGTTCCGTGCAGGTGTGACAACTAACAGATGAGAGCAGGTGGACAGCTACCAGATAAGTTTTTGATTGTCATGATTTTAAATCCAGGTTTTAGAAAATTCTCAAAGTTACAGTAAATTTCCAAATTCAAAATTGTAAGCAATTAAAATATCCTTTGGACACTAAAAATTATGTAAGTACATTTTTGTTATTATTCTAAAGGCGCAATAAAGATAGAAATTCAACTTTAGTAACAAACAAGAAAAGTTTTGCAGAGACTTATAATATTAAGTGCGTTGTTTGAAAAGCAAGACAGACATTCTTTGCAGATTCTTGCGGATCTTTTATTATAAATAGATTTGTTCGTGACTATGAATGATATTGTAATATATAGATTAAGTTAAGTTTGTACAACAGGTAATTACAACTTTGGATCTTTAACAATTGTGTTTTATTCAACAAACCAAGTTGATTATTAACAGTCAAGCGAGCGTTCATAAAAACAATCACCCTAATTGGCCCAGTCTTTTCGTAAGTTTGGATAGCATTTCAAATTAGAAAATTTGAAGTGCGTTCTGGAAGAACTTGGCGCGCAACTAACAAATTAGCTGCCCGTCAAATCTTTCCAACAACATAAATCCCATTGTAATAAATCTCAATGATGACTCTTATAGTAAAACAGAATTAGATTCAGATATTTAGATTAAAAATGTAATTATGTATAAATAATGCAGTTATAAATTTATTATAACTTGCATTTATTTAATTTCTTAATGTAATTTTAATATAATACTTACCTAAATAAACAATAAATTATAAATTTTTATATTATTAAAGTCCGTCTCTAATGTTCTGTCCTTTAATAACTACTGATCCACAGTTTTATTGCTGTCGGTTGGTATAATCCATAAATGAAGGCAAGAGCTAACAGGGTATACTTTGAGACAGACTATACCTAACTGCAAAAATATGATTTTTATGTTATTTTTCCCAATTTACTCTCTAAGTCAATGCGTTTTTGCTATCGTTGTAGGACCAATTTTTAGATTTTTTTTTGGTTGAGCAAGAGCCAATTATGCACAAACTTGGCAACATCACCTTCGTCTAGAAAGATTAAGTCGCTTAATGCCTTTTTGAGAGATCAAAAGAAATGGAAGTCACATTTAATATAATGCATCCGGACTATTAGGTAGTTTAAAAAAAAACCTGTTATTTTTTTTAGGATGTTTGAAGTTAATTGGGGCGTGTAAGGGAAAAGTAGTATTAGTAAAAAAATGTGAAAAATTGGTTAATGTAACGTAAGGAATAATACATATAATTTAAATCTTGTGTTTTTTTTTGGGAAATCCTATGAATTGTCAAAATATTTAAAAGGCATTGGGGGATTTTTCCCTTAATTAATTCAGATAATAGGCCATTCCCTATTACTTTAAGTAAGGAAAAAAATTCGTAGGAGTAATTTTATACATATTTGTGTTTTCGGTGCTTTAATATTAAATTTAGAATTTTTTAAAATCTATGTACCTTTAGTAAAAATATGTAGAAAGCTTTTTGTATCGAAACTGCACAAGCTGACAAAAAAAGCAAAAAATCCGAAATAAATGCCGAAATGAGTTATTAAAAATAAACAAAAAATCAGAAAACTTTTCATCAATTTTTGCCACTTTTTTATTGAACTTTTAATAAAAAGAAAGTATTTTTATTTGAAAAAAGGTTATTTCGTAACGTTATTTAATATTAAAACATAGTTCATGTACAATTAAATTATTTAGTTTCCTTTAAAACCCTCTAAATGATTTTATCGTATACAGTATGTCCACGGAAAAGGTGTTGAATAGGAAAAACTTTTTAATTTTTAATTTTATCAAAAAAGCTACTCTTGAAAAAAATATTCTACTTTTAAAAAGGGTAAAACATTTAACAAATTTTAAACGCGGTGTTCAAAAATTGAAAAACTTTAAATTGCTCAATTGTTCAAGAGTAAAGAGCATTTATTTGAGAAGATATGGAAATAAGTTACAAGAAAAAGTTGTTTAGAAGTAAAACGTAGTTCCAATTAATTTTGAAAAATGGCCTACTTTTATTAATTTGTGATGAAATTATTTTAATATCAAAACAATTCCATTTTTGTACTAGTAGGCGTTGATAGTGACAAGCTTTATAATTCATTAGCCGTAGTATCGTCAGATTAAAATGCTTACTTTACAGCAAAAAATTTGATAAAATTGATATTAAAAATAAAAATTGATATTAAAATAAATTTAATCACAAATAAATAAAAGTAGGCCGATTTTTTCAAAAATTGTTATTAGAGACTACCCCTTAATTTTGAACAACTTTTTCTAGTAACTTATTTCCATATCTTCACAAATAAATGCACTTTACTCTTGAACCATTTTAAGTTTTTTCAATTTTCTGAACACCGCGTATAAAATAGGTTAAATGTTTCTATCCCAAGCTTACTTCAAGAAGTAGCAAAATTTTTTATCAAGTGTACCTTTTTTCGATAAAAAAAAAAAAAATGTTTCCTATTCAACACCTTTTTCGTGGACATACTGCATATACATTGTGGTTTACAAGGTATCTGAATGGCTAGTAGGACTAGGCATTTAGCCATTTTTTGTAGTCTTTTAACCCCATTCAAGTAGATCTAATTTAACTCCTTTATTTAATATTAAAATTATTAAACTATGTGTTGGTATTAAAATCAACTTATAGAACTTTTTTTTGGATATTTTTTATGAAAAAATAATTATTTGATATAAATGAAAAATTGGCAAAAATTAATAAAAAGTCCTAAAATTTGCCATTTCTGTAGAAAATTTTATTTTATACAAAAAGGCTTTTAACATATTTCGATTAAAAATGTATAGATTTCAAGATATTTAAGAATTTTTAAAACCATGACCAATTTACATCTTTTTAAAAAACGCGAGCCAAACTTTGCAATCTTTTTATATTTAAGCACCCAAGAACTATAATCAATCATAAAATTGATCTTACGAATTTGTTCTGGTTAGTTTTGGTTAGTATGTTGGTCGGTGCGTATGTTCGTTATTTCTTATGTTCGGATGTTCGTATGTTCGTATGCTCGTATGTTCGTATGTTCGTATGTTCGTATGTTCGTATGTGTATGTTCGTATTTTCTAAATTTAAAAGAACACAAAATTATAAAATATTTTCTTATACATACACTTATTGCTGGACAGGCACATCAGGTAGAACGCACTTACGAACATACCTCTACACAAGGACATATGAATATGCATACAAGCAGGTAAGTCCACAGAAACAGCAATACATGAGCTTGTAGATAAAACCGGATATACGAGTACTCTTAAATACAAGTCGATACTTATGTGTGCCTTCCTGGATATAGAAGGAGCGGTTGATAACACGTCCCTTACATCTATCTCAAGTGCGTCGAGGCGCAGGGAGATCGACGCAACAAGCTGCAGGTGGATAGACTGCATGATTAAGAAACTCTTGTAGTTTCGGTTAAGAAAGGATGTCCGCATGGGGGAGTCCTGTCCCCACTGCTATGGAACCTTGTCATGGACGACCTACTAAATGTCCTATAGCTGGAAGGGAACCAAGCACTGGAATAAGCAGACGATCTCGCCATGGGCTAGGGATATACTTATAAATTTACTTTATAAAGGAACTATTACCTTATATTTTTATTAAAATTTTTGTGAAAAATTAACATTAACTTGTTTTGTTTTAAAGGAAAAAAACATGTTAACTTTTTTCTCCCAATTTAAATTTTCCCTCAGTTTATTAAAAGACCTGAGCATATTACCCTTTATAATCTCTGATTTACGTGGGCGAAATCCTTTTTACTTTTTTTGCAAACCGCGTCTGAGGTTTTTACGGACAAAAATAGTTCGTGGCGGTTTCCAGAAAAGTACAGAATTTTTTAACGAAGCGGAAAATATGCCCGTACAGTACGAGCGAATGTATTTGCTAACTTAGGTTTAGGGATGTACGAGACGAATCTCGTATATATTTGGTTCAGTTATATAATAAAATTAAAGAGCCTGTATTTTAAAAGTAACTGTATCGTTTCTTATGATCGGTTAAATTAAAATGTTCATAATTAGCCCCAGCTTTATAGCTTTTGCCATTTTTTTTTAAATTTTAGTTAAACAAATTTTTACTTAATTTTTTATTAGCTTGTTTTATTTACCTTTTTAATATTTGAAAACATATTAGTAGTTGATTTTAGTCAAAATTAGTCAAATCATGTAATTGGGGATCCTTTGTTGCTCACAATTTAAGAAAATATTTGGTTAAATTTCGAATTGGGGACCCAATTTTAAAAGGGTGTTATTTAATCAGTCACCAAATTATTAACTTTTTGTTAATAAATCAAGTGGTATGTCCTCAAAATATTTGATCCGTCACCAAAAGGCAATTAATAAACAATCAATAAAATTACCAAACTAATCAGATTAGGCATGTTGTGGCAAGTATACCGTGTTAGCTCTTGCCATCATTTATGGATTATACCTGCCGACAGCAATAAAACTGCGGATCGGTAAGTATTAAAGGACAGAACATTAGGGCCGGACTTTAATAATATAAAGATTTGTAATTTATTGTTTATTTAGGTAATTATAATCTTAAAATTACATTAAAAAATTAAAAATATGCAAAGTTTTAATAAATTTATAACTGCATTATCTATACATAATTACATTTTTAATCTAAATATCTTAATCTAATTCTGTTTCACTTTCAGAGCCATTATTAAGATTAATTATAATAGGATTTATGTTGTTTTGGATAGAAATGTAAGAGTCCTCATTTTTTATAATGAGCTGTAGTGAATTTTTCCAGCTCTCAACTGGTATGCCAGTAATTACATTTTTATCAAATTTATAACACTGGGACTTAAAAAAGGTGTAACATTTTCTGCTCTGATGCTTGATTTTACTTGGTTCCACAAATGCTCTGTGGGGTTAAACATACAGTAATATGGAGGAAGCCGTAAGACAGTATGCCTGTTCAGCCAAATTATCACATACATATTGGTTTTAAATTGAATATGAATTAAGGAGTTCCAAAAGTTGCGTTTTTTTGTAACTGAATTCAAAATAAATATCATTTTCTAACAAATATTCCTGAATTTCAGTTTTTGAACTTGATAAAGCTGGTGCTTTGTAGCACTAGAAAATGACATTGTATTTGATATAACTAACGAAATTGACATAAACTCTTCAAATAATAATTTAGAGAAAATGGTCAGTTTTATTAATAATGATCACTTAAACTAGATAAAAATGTAGATAACGCGGGAATTAGTTAATATAAACTGTGCTAGCAACTACGAAGATAACTTTCAAGGAATAAAGATGAATGTATTTTAAAGAAAAATTAAAAAAGGGCTACAAGTAATACTGACATGGAATTTTCTGATGAAAATTGTAGTAACCACCAGCTCAAATAAAAACTTCAGGCAGATGTAGAGATCCCAGCCCGAGCGAAGAAAATTTGGAAGGAGGTATTGATTTTTTTCAATAAAAGTTATGAAAGCGAATTCTTAGTCGGACCAGATGTGATGAGACTGAAGAAGAGGACTTAATGGATACAGAACCTACCAATTTATATAGAGAAGTTGCTGAATTGGGGATGGAAAGTGGGAATAATGTGGACGATAAGGAAAACTCAGAAGTTATTGGCAAAAGAAGGAAAAGAAAAAAAACTTACAATTAAAAAAAAGATGCTGCTTACCAAGACAATAAGAAAAAGAGGAAACTTGGTTTGCTCTATCAAGGAAAAAAAAGGGAAATTTGGGAAGGAAATGGAATTATAACATCAATAAACCAGGTAAATTTTTGGTTAACCCTTGCAATTGTAAAATATCATCCAAAGAAAATACTTTAAAATGTAAAAATTACCCGAGAACAAAAGACGAAGTATTTTTGAAAATTTTTGGAAAAGATCTTGGCCGGAAAAAAAAGAATTTGTTAAAGGTGTCATTGACTTAGAACCCGTAAAAAGACGAAGAGGGCAAAGAGATCAATCTCGCCGTGACTTTTCCATAAAATACTACCTTGTTGAAGATTTGGTCAAATACAGAGTTTGTAAGAAAATGTTTAACGCAAGCCTTGGATTAAAACATAATTGTGCTTTGCAGTGGGCTAAATTAGATGAAAATTTTCTTGATATCGATCGTCAAACAATAATAGAAAATCCAGAAGTGCTGAAATAGGATACCAGAAGAACACAAGAATCAAAAATTATTCATGAAAAACTTAAATCATTTTTTGATGCTCTACCAAAACTCGAGTCTCATTATTGCCGGGCATCCACACAAAAAATTGGGAATTTTCTAATCCGCTCTTGTTAAAGAATTTTAATTTACTTAAGTTAGAGAAAGCATTAGATATGCAATAGTTGTTTACAACTTTTAAAACATTTTTATTACAGAAACAATTTTGCGGCAATGAAATTAATACTTTCAATTTATTGCAGGTCACACATAGGTTCCTTAAGCTGCCACTCATCTAAAAGTTTAAAATCCAAGTTCTTAGCTAACCCAGGCAATAAATATTTCTTATTTATTTTTTGTAGAAGACGGCTGTGGTAGCTTGCGTTATCCATGACAATAACACTGTTATTTGGAATATTTTTAAAAGATAATTTTGAAACCAGTTTTCAAAAAGTTCTGCACTTGTATCCTCATGATAATCCAAGCTAGAATCCTTAATGTTCTTTGCAGACAACAGCAAGCAGTTTGGGACAAATCCGTCTTCTATACCAGCGTGTATTATGGTAATGCGTTTTCCTTTATTAGAAGGTGCTTTCGTCTGACATTTTTGACTGGAATCAACCCATCCTTTGGATACTGTGTTGTGTGTATCAAACCATGTTTCATTTTCAGTTTATCCAAGGTAGGAATAACTCCGCTTTAATAAAGACAATATATTTTCCTTCTTATTAGGTCCTGATCACTATTGTCTATACGGTGACATTGAAAATCACTACGTTTTTTTCTTTTGTTCAATTCTTCACTAATTATAATATCCCTTATGGATGATATTGGAGTTTTTGAAAGTAGACAGGTTTTTTTTTAAAGCTTCTTGTTTAATTAGACCTCTACTGATTAAAGTTTTTTACACATTTTTCACAACCTGATTTGCATATAATGACAAATGATTTCGACGCGACATAGTTATATTCTCGTAAAACAACTTTTTCGAAACGCACAGTAAAAACGGTTATTCAACATTGCCACTAAAATATTAGCCAAAGTATTTATATGCCTAATGGTTAATACTCAAGAAATACCTGGCCCACCCCTGCCCTTATGAACAAATGGGTTTACCCAATAACAATAGGTAATAAAATCGTTAAAGGTTTATTGGGGTAGGTCCGTCAAAAGCCATAACGATATTCTTTGAGACAGACTATGACAAATTTACTATTTTGGGAACACATAGTTATTATTTTGACTTGAAAGCAATTTCTTCTGAATATTTATGAAGATTTACTTAGAATACCAACTGTTATAAATTTGAGCACATAAATTTAATATTTTAGGCACAAAAATTTACTGGGGAATAAAAAATATATTTTTCTTTTTAACAGAAGTACTTTGATCATTGATAATTTAAGCTGTGTAAGAAACTAAATGGATAAAAATTTATTGTAAATTAATAAATAGTTGGTTTTTTATTGTTATTCTGTGCGAAACTTGTCCTTTTAAAGGTTTGATTTTGTTAGATTTGTGTAAATAGTGTATTCTGGTTTATTTGGACAACAATTGGAGATTGTAAATATATAAAGTCAATTATGTTTTTTTATCTTAAAAAGCTGTTAAACACAGAATGTCATAATTAGCTTAGATTAAAAAATATTTTTAATTGAATCTGTGTTCTTTAGGTTCAAGAAAAAACATCTTTAGCTGGGGATTATTTTATCATTTGCTTAACAACTAAACGTTGAAAATTTAGTAACTTTTTTTGGTAAAAGTTTTATTACCTAAATAATAACTTAAACAACTAGATATGAGATATATTGAGTATTTGTTGACATATTATTATATAGTTCAAAAAGAATCAAATTTGGGAAAAAATATAATTATATTATTATAATCATCGTAAATAAAAACCATAAACATAAAAAAAATCATACCAAAATCGAAATACTTGAGGCAAATTTACCAGTAATACAGGGAGGCCGAAAAGTCGCTTTACCGAAAATAATCAAATAAAAGAAAACATTACAATTTAAAAAATATTTAAATTTAGTTTAACAAATGTCAAATTGTTTACCTTGTTGTTCAATACATAAATTACAGTGTTTAATGACTAAATTACATATTGCTACGCATAAACCTTCTTATGTGGAGAATGAAAGAAACTTGATTTCGATGCGTTCGTTTAACTTTTTAAATTTTTGCTTGTGCACCGTATTTTTTTTATGTCCCACAAAGAAAAATCGCGCGGTGTTATGTCACATGATCCGGAAGGCCAGTCAACTGTTCCACGCCATCCAAATCATTTTTTAAACGTGTTGATGAAAAAATGTCTTATTTCTAAACCGTAGTGTAGTGGTGCTCCATTTTGCTGCTAGTTATAAATTGATTATAACATTTTGGAGATTATACCATTTTCGGTAAAGCGACTTATCGGCCAACCGTATTTTGACCGTATAAATTTGTACATACAGTGTGTCCACCTAAGTTGGCAACATATGGGTAACTTTTTTCTTATTAATTTTACGAAAAAAAGTTATTCTTTATAAAAGGTTCTCCATGCTCTAAAAACTAAAATACAATCATTAAATATTATTTTTTTTAATTGTTTACGAGGTAAGTCAAAAAATACGAATTTTAGTCGTATTTTTTGTAGTAGTATCGGCGCAAAGTACCTTTATATTTAACAATATCAAAAATTGTTTTTATAAAAAGTTGTTCGGAATTAAAAATCACCTTTAAATATGCAGTTGCATTAATTTATTATAAGTTTTTTTTATTTCTCGAACATCTCTACTCGACCAACGAAAACTTATTGTAATTATTGTACATGTAATCTAGGATGCTACGACAAGAAATGTCAGAGAGTAATTTTTGTACATATATTCTATAATGCTTTGACAAGACATACTTGATAGTGGCATTCAAAACATAAGTTGTATTTAGCTAAGTTTGTTAGAAATTCAGTAGAAATGCCAGCAGAATTTGTATTTTTTTTAAATTAGAAGGATATAATGGCATATTTAAACTTAATTTTTTATTCCAAACAACTTCTCATAATAACAATTTTCAATATTTTGAAATATAAAGGTACTTTACTCTTAAGCAAAATTCATATTTTTTGGCATACCTCGTATAAAATTAAAAAAAAATTGATATCTGTTGATTACATTTTGGGTTTCAGAATATGCAGAACTTTTTATTAGGAATAACTTTTTTTTGATAATAAAATTTTTTCCATATGTTGCCAACTTAGGCAGACACACTGTACATATGTATATGTTGTTCTCTTGAATATTTTTAAATGTTTAATGTCTAAGTTTTAATTTCTTTGAATTGTTTAGTGGCACATATATGTTTCTTACTCAAATAGATTTTTCTCTCATGGGTCAGTCAGAAGAAATCTATTATGTTAGATGGTACCTATATGATGATAAAATTTTAAATAAAAAAAATTCCTGACATCTTAATTTAAAAATTATGCCTTAAATTAAACATTCTAAATAGAAATTAGAAAACCTTTATAACTAATCAACAAACAGAAATTACTGTTTTGGCATATTTTAAAGTTTATCGTGAAAATTCCACAAGAGAATGTAGGTCAGATCTTGATCTATGCTAAGGAACCATTAATAAAACTAAAACAATTAATTTTTTGAAGCAATGATACTAATTATAGTAATAGAGGGATGTTTAACCGAAAGAACCAACATTATTGGAGAATTGCAATCTCCTGCGCCATCATCCTTTCAATCCACAAAGATGTTTTTGCTTAAACGTATGGTGCTGCCTCATTGGATCAAAAATTGTTGGACCTGTGTTTTATAAAGGATCTTTAACAGGCAAACAATATCTGAATTTACTAAGAAATGTGTTGGAGAATTTTTTGGATGATGCCAATATAGCTTTTATTAGCATAATGTATTTTATTAATGTTACTTAGTTATGTGTTATTATTAAAAAACCGAAACTACAATGTTTATTATTTACCCAAGTAATTAGAAGGTTTGACAAATTATATCCTTTATGGCGGACTTTATTTCAATTTGGTTTCTGTCATAGCGTACTAAGATATAATTTATACAAAGAATGCGATTTTAAGAATTCCATGGCTGCCTGCGTCCAGTTACGGAAAATGCATTTAAATTGAAATAACTGCTATTTATTATCTTAGAAAAAAAATATTAATAACTTATTGTAGAGAAAATTAAATTCTCTATCAAATAAACGTAACAAATAGATTGCATTTAAAAAAAGTATATTTTTGTGAATAACTTGTAAATCTGATGTTCATTTGTTTTTCTATTATCGTCATTGTAATCAGCGTAAAAATGTACACAACTTTGCTAATCTAACCTAACTTGTATCTCTTATAATAAAAAAGTTAGCAATAGTGCTGACTTAGTTTTGAACACAGTATATATATATATATATATATATATATATATATATATATATATATATATATATATATATATATATATATATAATATATTATATATATATATATATATATATATATATATATATATATATATATATATATATATATATATAAATTTTTATATATATATATATATATATATATATATATATATATATATATATATATATATATATATATATATATACATACATATTTCTTATTTCCAATAAGCGATGCCTTTAAATGGCCAACCTGACAAAAGTCACTTGTCTTTAAAAAAAGAAAAACGAGAAAGACACATCCCTATGAAAGAGTGTATTTTCCGGCCCCAACTTAATTTTCCGGCATGTAAACGTCGCCTATAATGCCAGAAAGGTGAAATGACTTGCATTTCATTTCGTTTGCGAGGCGGCGCTTCTTTTTTGTAATCATTTATTTATATGGCTAATAATGGTTAATATACGACGGTCCTTAGGGAAATAACATCTCTATTAGGTTTTTCTGTATTCATGCTAGTTTTATATAAACGAGGGTTTTCACTCTGTCGTTCGTACCAAACTAATGACTTAGTTAAGCTTTTTTTTTGCAGAATGCAAGAACTCTAATGGTGCCCTAAGTTTATTATTTTTTATTTTTACTGCTGGCGGTATAAGTTAGATTTTAAAAAAGCTAGTAATAATTTTTAAGCTTATTAGGGAGAAGAGACATTTGTATTTTAATTAAAACTGTTTTACGACATATAAATTACTTAATATAATTGTTTTTCCGATATGCTAACACAACAGCGTTTTAACGTCATAAATTTTTGAAATAGACTGAATGGACTTATCGTTTGAGAGGTGGATGAGCACTAATGTTGCCAAATATAGTATATTAAAAGAATAATAAGAGTAACAATCTTAATTCACCGGCTTATTAAATTTTTGTCATATTAACAACACGAAATTTTAACCATTTTAATAACTTTATATTGGTTTACATCGGAAAATAAAAAAAAGAATTTAAATTGTAAAAGTGTGTTTTAATGTATAAATAAAAAACAACACGTGGTTGGTTTATTTAAACGCCGCTAATCAAAA